>JAMAFX010000066.1:89471-116904 GCA_023625875.1 Trichocomaceae sp. PYS4502
TTTCGCCAACGCGGTGATGGGTTTTTTTTTTTTTTTTATTTGGCCTGTGTGTTTTTCAAAACACCAACCCCCCCCCCCCCCCCCCCCCCCGGTAATGAAACCGGCCTACGAACCGTGCTGATCAATTGACTCTCAAACAGCTGCGCAATGGAAGGATGATCCACGAAACCCTCACGCTAAGCCCAAGGGCAAGTAAGCAACCAGCCGACGCATGAGGAATAGTCCCAGCATGATGGAAGTGTTCAGGTGCGGGAGATGGAGGGGAGAACGATGAAAAACGCATGGGATTGATTCCGTCAAGGTTGGACATTTGTTGCAGATCGAGAAGATCGACAAGTTGTCATGTCATGTCATCGCCAGCCTATAACACTGAAGTCATGTCGTTTGTACAAAGCATACCTATAGACTTGATCTGGCATCTCGACGGCGGAAAGAGTTAGCTGTACCATTATTACTATTTCAATTTTCTATGTTTGTCAATCCCGTTATTGTGCAATAACGTATAAGATTCATATTAGTTAACTCTGTAGGTTAGATATATAAGATCGTTTTCAAGCCATGTATACTATCCTGTTTGACTGCCGAAAAGTTCCGACGGGCAGAAAATATCGTAGCTGGAGGCTACAGCTCCTGCTTTGGCTAAGAAATATTAATTATAGAGTCCAATAATGACTAACTATGTAAGTCTCTATTTAAATATAAAAAGGAACAAGCCAAATCAAGGAATTCAGACAAAAATCCAACTTTGAAGTTGAAGCCTTAATCCTCAGGCATCAGGTTCACGCTAAGCCTAATCGAGCGGAGCGTCGATCTTAAACCTCCAAAATTCGTGTCGTCGCTGAAGATTCAAGAATAATCCTCACCATCCCACAACACGCCCATCTACGCCCAACATGTCTCAATTCAGAGCCAAGCGACTAGACCTCGGCGGATTCATCAACGCCAGAGTGATTCGCGACCACACGAAGCGAAAGGTCTTTGAACAATTCGAGCCGGAAAGGTACGTCTTTCCCCCTTGTATTATTTAGATTGAATTTACTCATACGCCAATTATTCATTACAGACAAGCTCTCCGCTACGCAATTCGCAACACATCCCTCCCCCAACGAGTGCGCGCACAAGCTCAGCTCCAACTCGCGCAAATGCACGCCTACACCCGCTCGACTCAGATAAAGAACCGATGCGTTGCGGGGGGGATTGCGAGGGGAGTTTTTAGAGATTTCAGACTTGCACGGGTATGATTTTTTTTTCTCTCTCTCTTCGTTTCTCTGGATAGGACTTTGGGCTAATCTTGATTGATCGATTTTGGTGATGCAGTATCAATTCCGCCAACAAGCGTTGGCTGGTGAACTGCCGGGTGTGAGGAAAGCCTCGTGGTGAGAGGATTAACTATCCGATATGGGTTGAAGAAAGATCACTTCAATAATTGCTGTGCAATGGATTGAGGTGGTTTGTTACGCATTCGATGGGCTGGAGTTTGTTACTTTGCTTTGTGAGATAATTGTATACTAGGTCTATAACTATACATGTTGATATTATTCTATTGTCCGCTTCAGATCATAGCTGCATCTAGTATCTAGTATCTACCAAGGCCCAAGGGTGTATATTCGCTGACCGCGTTGTAGTAGGCAGTTGGCAGGTTCTGTAATGGCCTAAAAGGGAAATGGCGGCGCGTTTTGTTTGTCTATCGTTTGTTTGCTGGTCACCGTTTCAAACGCCCTTAGTTCAAGCTCGTCTCACTTGAAGCTTGGTCAAATCTCACTCAGCCTGGCAATCAACTCGACTTGCTCCTGCTCTGCACTCGAACAAGGATTATCTTCCCTCCCTTAAGGCTTTCAATCTCACCTTCCAGAGCAGATCTGGAGCTTCGCCTGACACTAATCTCTTCTCCCCTATTATTTTCAAGTAACAAGAGTCTCAACCATGCTCGTCTACAGGAAGAGGGATCTCCCTGATGACCCTGTCTTCCCTGCCGATTTGGAGAAGCTTGGGTAAGTGGGTTTCTTTCATCGCTCTCTTTCTCTCGAAAGGTCCTGCATATGCTGAGAAACGCTACCAGACACTTCATCAACGATCAGGATCAAATCAGACAAATTGCCAATCCGGAAGAAACCTTCAGATACAGAGTCAATGCCAACGAGAGATGGAACGAGGTCCGCTGCGGCGCCTTCAATGGTACTGACTTTGGCCACAGTTGATAGCCCTTGCTAATACTCAACAGAATGCATTCGCCGTATCGTTTTGTCCCGTCTGGAAGCTCTTGGACTGAAGACTCTGCTTCTCCCACTCGGTGCTCAGGCGGACGAGAAGCACGTCCCAATCTTGCATTCTGCAAACCTCCATGCGGCCAGACGCATCATTGTCGTTCTTGGCAGCCCAGACCAGGAGCTCGGCATCTGGACTTACCGAAGCATATCTGAAAAGGGCATCAATATCGGCTCCATGGTAGATTTTGCCAAGGCCGTACTTCAGCGAGACAATGACAAAACAGATGATGTTGTCGAAGACACTGCATTATTGATTGCGAATACGGGCCAGCTCATCTATCATTGCGGATCTGGGACGCCCATGTCTCGACCGACTTGGAATGCTCTCCCTGTTGAATCGGCCGCTCATCCTCCATTGAGACAGACATATAGAAATGTCGTGCCCGGTAATGCCAATTGGCGTGAGCATGTCAAATACATATTTGAAAACGTGCTAGCTAAGATTGTCAACCCCAATGCTAAGATCGACATCATCGGTGTCGAAGAAGGAGGATTGGCGGCAGTTGAATATTTGGTTGAGCATTGTAAGCTTTTATTCTCCATGTCTAGGTTTTCCATGTTCCCTCTATTTTGATTCTTACAACACTTTTGTTTTTCCTATAGGGTCTGCATGGAGCAAATCCATCTCAGCAATTTGCTTCGCAAGACCACTTCATAACAAGCGCCAACTGCTCGGCATCGAAGGGCAAGAATCGGCCGGGAATGGCAGCAGCAGCGACATCGAAGTTGACCAAAGCCCAGGATCATTCGCAAATTTTCTGTCTACTAGATGTCGAGCCTACGTCCTGTCTGATAAGCCACTCGAATGGCCCGTCCCCGGAACCCCAGAGTACGGTTGCAATACACATTCGTCTGGTGAAGCGATGTACCACGAGGATGCAGTGGTCTCATCGTGGCGGGCAATGCTGATGTGGCTCGACAAGGTACATTACGACCCATCACATGAGGAAGTGGAATTCATCATGGAGGAGGTGGTGGATGACGAGGCTTGGAGGAAGTGGCAACAGAGGGAGGGCGAGGATGAAGAAGCTCCAAGTGAGTACTAGGTCACTAGAGCTTTGACAGAAGGCCTAGAGTTATCTACCTAGGTGCCTGAATGAAATGAAGGGTAAAATGACTGCTGCGCTCACGTGACGGTGTGTCACGTGAATTGAATTTTTCCGGGATGGCTGCGGGGACTGCGTCGTTGATGTAATTCTTTCCTAATCGAGTTAGTAGTCACGTGCAGGCGCCACGGAAGTGGGGCACTAATAATAGGTGGTCATGTGACCTCCTTTCTTCTTTGCTGAACGATTATTTGTTTCCCTTTTTAGGTTAGCCCGCTTTATCACGTGCACTAGGCCTTCCGTTGCTGAACGATTAATTGTTTCCCTTTCGGTTAGCCTGCTTTATCACGTGCGCTGCCTACGAAGTATAACGGACGCACTATGGTGGGAAGATGATGGTATGATTGGTCTCTCTCTGTCTCCGGTGGGGACTCTGGGGAGCTGGTAACTAACTAATCTATGTCACGTGACACGAAGCCTCATTAACGTACTAGGAGGATTCCTACTAGGTCATATTGGCCTACGGGGCCTCATTAACGTACTAGGAGGCTTCCTACTAGGTCATATTGGCCTACGATGCCTCGTTAACGTATTATTAGGGTTAAGCCTATTCCTACTTTGCGGCCTTGAAATTAAGGCACCAAGATCAATAACCTCAGGGTTTTCATTCAGGCGGCGCGCGCTAGGCGGAGGGGGACCCCTCCGGTGCGCGCCTTCCAGTAGGTAGTTAATCGTCAGACATCGAGCAGGCATTATCCTTCATTTCCTAAACAGGTTAGATCCTGACAGCCCTAGCCCTAATCTTCACGGTCTTCCTGTCAGAAGGAGACATGGATCTGATTGTAAGACTAAGCTCGTTGCAATTGATAATCACATGGGTTAGAGAAGTAACTACGTAGTTGTCATCAACAATTCCATAACGAAACATATCCAAGTACCACGTCGAGCTGGGAGGACAACATGTGAGTGATTAGAGTACGTACCTGATTGAACCGACCGGAGCCGGCCGAAAAGCATACCACAGTTACGGGCACATCTAGTATTCCAGCGTTATTTTAATTATTTCGTAAGACACAGCAGAACCAAAGAAAAGGTCAGGGAGAAGAAAAAGTGGTGCGGTTCGGACGCCGGACGGAGTACACGGTAGTGGTCGGCCGCGGGGCCAGAAGCTTATCTTAAACTGTATTGGTATGTATCCGGTCATTACCGTATTTAATACGTACCGTGCCTAACACCACCATCGATAATGATACGTAGACACAAAAACGATAAGGATAAGGATAAGAATGAGGATCCGGGGTACGTGTTAGCTCGTACACTTGGGGTACGGGGTATATATATAGCAGTACGGAGTACTATACGGACTACTAAGATTATATTATCAATAATGGGCAAGAGGTTGAGAAGAGAAAAAAGGACAAAAATACAGTCTTGTCCCAAAGCGGCAAGCATGACTCTATCCGCACTTTTCCCACCCCAATTCACCGTTTTTCGGTTCTCATTACTCGATGGAATATCTCTTAGTGAATTTTGCCAGTTTTTATCGAGTAACACCGTACAACGCCACGGAAGGATAGGATAAGCAGCGGAAGGAGGCGTAAGTTTTGCACATCATGCTTTGTCGAAATCTTACCTAGGTACTCTCAGTGTTTGTATTTGGTGTTGTTGTTCACGTTTAGGTCTTGCTGCCGAGTTGAGCGTCCCCAACTAGCAATAGCATATCTAAATGATATACGTAGAGTACTAGAGTCATACTGTTATGCACGAAATATGCATGGAGTACGCCAGTCTAGGTAGATTGGTGGGACGAAAACTTATCTCTATCGTACCGAAATCCGAAAACGCGGTAATTACGCGTCCAATATTACATTGATAAACGAACGGCCCTCCGACGGGTGTGACTGACTTTTCGACTGTTCCTCGCATATACATACATATCGACGTCTTCTATAGACTTGCTTTTCCCTTATTTCTTACTTCCACTGTCGTTTCCTCCCCTCGCAGCGTGCATCCAGCGAAAATACATCCTATCGTATTATTACCTTATCGGGCGATACAGTGTTACCCTCTTATCTCTCTGCTTTCTCTCGCCACGATAAGGTCACTGCGGCGTTGCTGCTGCTTATTCGATCACCGCAGTGCCATAGACTCCAAGGAACAACTCCTCTTCTTTCACTCTTTCGTTCATTCCTTCTATTTTACCCCCATTTTATATACTCTTTATCAAGGCAGCCGCCCTACCACTTCCGGAACAGTAGGACAGACGCGTCAACGGCCTCACCCCCAAACGCAAACCCTCTTCCAGCCTTCTTGCTTCAAGCCATGACTGTGACTATCATAGCTTCGTCCCGAGCCGTTATCTCGGGCCGGCTAAGCCCAGCCACCATCGTAATCTCCCAATCAACTGGAAAGATCGTGCAGGTGTTCGATTCCATCAGACCCGCCTCGGAATTTCCCGAGCGCGACTCTTACCGCGATTATTCTCCTCATGTTCTGCTGCCCGGCTTGGTGGATGCCCATGTGCATCTGAATGAGCCAGGTAGGACCGAATGGGAAGGCTTCTATACCGGCACCCAGGCCGCCGCCTTTGGTGGCGTGACTACTGTCGTCGATATGCCGCTCAATGCTATCCCGCCAACCACCACTGTAGCCGGCTTCCGCGAGAAGATTCGCGCTGCCCAAAACAAGTGCTGGGTTGATGTCGGGTTTTATGGCGGTATCATTCCCGGAAACGCTCATGAGCTGAAGCCCCTGGTGGATATGGGCGTGCGCGGGTTTAAGGGTTTCCTCATTGACAGCGGAGTAAGTTTCTCTCTCGCTCTCTCTCTTCCGGTTGAGTAGAGCAAATAAAGTCTTATATACAAAACCAGGTGGACGAGTTTCCGGCAGTTACTTCGCCAGATATCGAATTGGCTATGCGAGAGCTCAAAGACCAGCCAACCACTCTGATGTTCCACGCAGAAATGCTTCCACCAATCACCAAATCTGTAGGTGACGATGTGCAGGTCTCGATGCCGCCACTTGCACCAGAAGGGCCCCTGCAAAGTTACTCGACTTTCCTTGCATCTCGACCGGCGTCCTTTGAAACGTATGCAATTGCACAAATCGTGCAACTGGCCTCAGCGGCACCGAAACTGCCGCTGCATATAGTGCATTTATCAGCTATAGAGGCGATTCCGCTATTACGAGAAGCGCGAGCCAAAGGTGTACCAATCACAGCAGAGACGTGCTTCCATTATCTATCCCTAGCGGCCGAAGAGATTGCTGAAGGCGATACTCGACACAAGTGCTGTCCTCCTATCCGGTCACGACTGAATCAGGATGGGCTGTGGGCCGAGTTAGAACGCTATGCTGATGACGGAGTCATCAAAATGGTCGTTTCAGACCACTCGCCATGCACGCCAGATCTCAAACTTCTCCCTTCGCATATTATGTCTAGTAGTACTAGCAGCCTTCTTGATACTGGATCATCGAGCAATTCATCGGCCGTTGTGACACCGTCAAACAATTCCTCATCGAACAGCAGTGTGAGTGATTATTTCGAACCCACAGAAAAAGAAGTCAATGACGGCAACTTCTTCTCCGCATGGGGTGGCATCTCGTCCGTTGGTCTCGGGCTGCCCATTCTGTGGACTGAAATTTCACGACGAAAACAGATTGCTGCAACCGGTGGCACCAAAACAATCGACCAAGACTTGCAAGACATTGCTCGATGGTGCAGTGCCAACACAGCGGCACAAGTTGGTCTCTCGCAACAAAAGGGAGACCTAGCAGTTGGCTTCGATGCTGACATTTGTGTGTTTGATGACACTGCCGAATGGGTTGTTGAGCCCAGCACGATGCTTTTCCGAAATAAGTGCTCTCCATATCAGGGTCGCACTCTGAAGGGAATGGTTCAAGAGACGTGGTTGCGTGGGAGGAGAGTATTTTCGCGAAGTGAAGGGTTTAGTCGGGCCCCGGAAGGAAAGCTGCTTTTGGAGAAGCGGTCTTTCTAATTCATATACCATACTCCTCAACGAAAATAATCCTGGTTCATTTTTCGTTTTTTCCACATTGACCGTTGACATTAAGACTGTTGTTGTACATATTGATGATACTCGTTTTTCCCTTGTCATTAGCGGCATATCTTAGAGCCTTAGCCTAGCTTCTTAACCATTTGAGCGAATGAACCAAGACTTGAAAGGAACGGTTTTTTACTTCTCATTTTCCCATCGTTCTCTGACTCTTCTCCGCACGCCGCCGTTGGCACCTCTCCCCCAGATTGTCACTTCCTCTTTGGCATCATCTTCCTTTCCCTCGTCATGTAGCTTAGAATTCGACAAATTCAGCAATATCTCTGACAACACAACTTCCTTCTTCTCTCTCATCCTCTTCTCCGTATCCTTCGCCTGCCTAACCTTCCTCAAATAGGCCGCATATACCACCGTCTCCGCAACACCAACCAGAATCCCCACAAACATCGAAATCAAGACAAAAACCGGATCTTTCCCTGTCGGCGTAGTACCATTCCCACCCAAAAAGGCAGGAGTCTGGAAATTCTTCAAAGCCCAGAACGTCGCAAATCCGCAGAGTAAGATGGACATGAATATGTTGATGACGAGAGATGGGCTGATAGGGTCATGATCTTCTTCTACTTCGTTGGCTATGTCATTGTCATCGATGGTAGAGGAGAAAATGGGTGATGGTCCATAGGGATTTGAGCGCGTCGAGGATGTGAGAAGTTGGTTGTATGCTTGTTTCTCGGCGAGAGATTGGAGGCGGGCCTTGAGGGCGAGGTATTCTGGGGACTTTTCTGGTTTTAGCATATATCAGGTAAGAAGAAAGGAGGTATATATGTAAGTTGAAACAGGACAAGTAAAAGCGTACGGGTTCAGGCTTCGGCGGTGGAGGAGGGATATACACCTGCGTCCCCCTCAGGAGAGAATCCAGGGTATACGATTTCCCATTCTGTCCTCCTCTCAACTCGTTCAGCGTTTTCCGCAGCGCGATCAATTGCTCATGCGAAATGGGTGATCCGACTGGTCTGTCTTGCTGCAAGCCCAGCTTTTCGCGTGACGAGGGCGAAAGGCCCTGTATGGCTGTGAGTATGGTTGGGGTCGCGACGAGGAGGACCATTTTCTGTCTCTCATTCTTCTTTCTTCTTCCAAGTTGAACAATGATTCATTCCATGGCTGCAGTCGAGTTTATGTTGTTGACAGATGTAAAATCAAAAAGGAAGGCGACGTCATTGCGGCTGGCCAATCACGTTCCGATTTTTCGGGCCGGCAGAACTAACGAGGAATAATTTCTGTCCCTCCAACCTCACTTTTATAAGCCTCGACAGTGGGCTCAAGTCTCCATTACAATGGCCTAAAAACAGGGCACGAGGTCGATAGCTTTCTCATCCTTGACATCACGCACACATAAGAAATAAAACTCGAGTGGAAAACAAGCCAACATGGCGGCCGTCACGAAAGTGGGCGAGGGGTAACTCCATCCTCTCCTATACCCTCATTCTACTAATATTATAAAAAGAAATTGAACTAATAATATCTACAAGATCAACAAACCCCCGCGGCATCCCTGTTGCCCCCTTCGTCGACAATGTTAGCGACTACGTCTCCAGCCGGGCCGACGTCGAAGGCACACTGCGCTCCTTCCAAGAAATGATATCCAAATACCAATTCATGGAGATGAACACGCAACGACGCAGCGTGGGTCTTCGAGAGAAAATCCCGGACATCAAAAAGACGCTTGATATGGTGAAATTCCTGAAATTGAGGCGTGATCATACTACTACCAGCAATGAAGACGACGACGATGATAATAATAATAAGGATATTATACAGACGCATTTCGAGTTGAATGATACGCTCTATGCGCGAGCTAGCATCTCGGTGCGGGATACGGAGGAGGTCTATCTCTGGCTGGGCGCGAATGTTATGTTGGCATATCCTATCGACGAGGCCGAAACGATGCTGGTGGACAAGTTGCAGGCGGCGGAGCTGAGTTTGGCGAATTGCGAGGAGGATTTGGAGTTTTTGAGGGAGCAGATTACTGTACGCCTATCCCTTTCCCTCATCCTGTTCTTTTTCTGGCATGCTGACTTGACTAGACTCTCGAAGTTGCCACGGCCCGTGTGTATAATTGGGATGTGGTGCAGAGACGCAAGGAGAAAGCAGAAGGGAAAGGAGATGATGAAGACAAGGGGGAGCCTGATGGTTAACTGTTCTTTTTTCTTGACAATTTGATATTTCTAAAGTAAAGCGGAATAGTTGTTGCAGAAAAAGCTCGTGAATATTACCAAGTGTCGACATGTCTACCTACACATATCTACTACCAAGGCAAGTAATCCAACTTTGTTATGCCAGTCATCGTGATGAAGTAAAGTAATAATGCATAGTTATAAACAAGAAGCGAATAATGAATAACGCCCACGCCGGTTCCTCTTCCCCTTTTCACTTTTGTCATAACTCGTAGTTGCGCCAAACTGACATGAGTGACGTGACATACATTATCGACATGAGATCTATGCGTAGTATGAGACAAGACCCATTATGATAGCATAAAATAGAAGAGAAGAAAAAAATATCGAAGAAAGAAGGGGGTATTTAAGCAGGCTGCTCAAAAGCTCTGCGAATGACACGTCCAAACATATCCACGCCGACGCGCTCAGATTTAATCTCCGACCTGGCCTCGTTCTCCCGGTTCTTGGGCACCCTGACCACAGTCCCATCCACCTCCCACCCACAAACATCCGCGACAAACTTCTGCAGAGCCTCGCGGCTCTTCAGATCGAGCCATTGCGCAAGCACATCCGCACTGATTTCGCGGAATGCCTTTCCAACTTCGACTGCGATGCGGACGCGTACTAGTTCCTCGAAGCCGGCAACGTCGGCCACGAGGTCAGCGTACAGATCATCTGAGTTAAACGTTGACCAGAACAAAGCATATTGGGCTGATTCAAGGAGGGAGTTAAGGTGTGTTAGTTTTTGGATCGATTCGATAAAATCGGATGTTTGTTGAGGGATTGCGTTATTAATATTTGTTGCTGATGCAGTGTTCTCACCGTTGCTTCCCGTCGATGTTGCTCCGAAGGGTTGTGTGTGTGCGGGAAGGAGGGAGAGAGAAAGAGAAAATGCAGGTGAAGGAAACACGGTCAATGCTTTGGCGAGGATGTTGGTTGTTGTTTCAGGTTGCAGGAGGTGAGGATTGAATTGGTAGCTTGCGAGTTCGCGTCAGTCATATATCAACCGAAGCAACCAAAATAGAACGAGATATAACAAGCACAAAAGAAAAATAGACAAGTTTATCAGATAGAGCTAAGTTGACCCCATATTACCATCCATTCGAATTGAATGGGGAAAGTCAGGCTAATAGGAAACGTGGTAAAAAAAATTATTCATCACAAAAACTTGTCTTTTTCCTGTTCCGAAATCTCAAATGAAAAAAGGAGGGACCAAGGAGAATAAACATACAGCTTCAACAAGGCCAAATTGGCATAGCAATCAAACGTCCTATCCTCGCATTGCTGTACAACATAGTCCTGAAACACGGTCGTTGTTTCTGGGTTATATCGGTCTAAGCCGTTGAGGATGGCGTCAATGTGCGCTGGTCGCGCGTCACATTTATCAAAGGCAGTGACCATGATTATTATGTTGTTCCTCTGCCCTCGTAAATATGTACTGTTGAATGGTATAGCGTATAGCTCTTGAGCAGTGTTGTTGAAGGTGAGGTGAGTATCTAAGACGAGGGAGGCAGTTTGAGGTTGGTTGAATTCGACTGAAGCAATTTTGCTGTGTGGTAAAATGGTGGGGCGGGTCGGATTAACTCTGTCCGAGTTGGGTATATTTATCCGGTGCTCTGAGCCCTATACAATCACCAACTTACATTTTAATTACAGACATATTAAATTCTGGCGAAATGAAATTAGAATAACAAATAATATACGACTGTTCTTAAACTATCCATACAATACAAAAGCCATGCCAATGTCGCTAAACCCAAACAAATGTCATATCCTCCCATACATAAACACAAATCGTACAAACTCCTCATATGCCTCGAATATCAATCAAAAAGAAAAAGCATAATCCTTCTAGTCTATTCCCAACTCCGGCCCGTATATGTGCGATTATAAAAGCAATATTAGATCCTGTAATAACAGAAGCCATTTTCGATAACTGGTTTAGAGCGAGTCGAAAATCCCTGTGGTTAGGCCACAATAGGCCGTCGTGGTGAAATCGGAATTGGCTGAGGTCCTGAGGATATATTCAAGGAGGACAGCGTCAAATCACTTGGGCGTCGATTGTGATCGGGTCGGTTGTTAAGATTTGAGTTGTTTGGGGCCGCTGACGGCATTGCAACGCTTGTTCGGCGCGACTGGCTCACAGCTGACTCTTCAGAGGATACCGTACTGCAGACGAATCGCTCATCGGAGATGGGAGCACCACCGAACATATTACCCAGCTGTTGAAGCAGAGTCACAAACTGGGCATGCAGCTCTGCAAATATGTATTCGTTTCCTACAATCTCTGCGAGATTGCGAGCCCGGATTTGGCCTGCCCGCCGCGGATTGCCATTGGCATCCAAAGTGCGGCCGGTAAGGAAGGAGGAAATCGGAGTGTAGTCGCTGCCGCCTATCCTATTCGACGAGCGGAATGCCTGTTCTTCACGGCTCTTTTCTTCTTCCTGGTGCTTCTCTGCAGCTGACACAATCCCTGCCGCAATGCGCTGGAAGACGCGCCAGATAATCGGCGAAGCTCGGAAGGCACGACTAGCGTCTTTACCCGCTAAGGCTATCAGTGCATAGCTTCGACGCTTGCCACGAGCCATTGGATCGGGCAAGCGGAATACATATGCAATTGTGTAACCAGCAACGGAGTCGCCGAAGCATAGGGGACCGGAGGAAAGACCGCGCGGCAACAATTCGCAGCTGAGAGTGCGGATGGAAGACTGTCGGAGTAGAGTGTAGTCCGCTGGATTAGGCGGGCCATGCAGTGATAGATAAGTCAAGATATGAGTGTGACAGGAGGTGGTGAAGGAGGAGGACGAGGAAGCCACCGAGACAGAATGTACCGAGTCCGGCAGGGACGCATGCAGATGTGTGTCATGTGTCTCGTCTTCGTAGCTACTAGTCGAGTGATTACCACCGCACGAATGCACGACTTCCCTGGATCGCAATACGGGACTGCTGCTTTTAGCTCTGCCATTCTCGCCGTCGGAAATGCCCGAGAGGCTCGTTGGCAGTTTCTTGCTGACGTCTTCTGGCAGGGAGATACTGCAGCTGGCGCATGTATCGTTATTAGCCCCGCCAATGCGATTCAGCTGCTCGGTGGGATTGACTGTGATTTGCGATTGCGACTGTGACTGATGAGCCTTCAAAAAGTAAGGGTGATCTTCTATGTTCTGCGAGGCGTTTGCGGGGTTTGACTTGATGCTTGCTGTCAAAGAGGTAGATAGCGCAGAGTTATCGGGGGTTGAGGACAAATTGCGGTGATTTCTATTGGTGTTATTGTTGCTGCGATGAGAGTGTGAGGAGGTGGATGAGGTCGACGGCGTGTCGGCAGGAGAGACTGAGCCCTCGGCGTCTGAAGGATGACATTGTGTGCAGGAAAAGGGTAAAACTTGTGAGCAAAGAATCGAGGTCGGGCCGTGCACTTCGCAAAAATGCGTCAGAGAGAGCTGTTCGAAACAAGTCAGTCGAACAGCTTTAATGAAGGGAGTGTTTCAAGGTCTTTCTGTTTCTTCTTGTTCCAGGGTGTACTCTCACGTGAGCAGGCGGAAGTCACGACCAACAGGAAGACAACCCCAGAACAAGTAACAAAAAACACACACAAATACAAATTCCACATACAATAAAATCCATGGTCTCACGAACAAGCGAGACGATTCTCCTCTCCAGTACTATTGCGCGCGATCCTTAAAATTTAAGGCATGGCCATCGTCATTGTCGACATTATCGCGAAAAGATTAGTACCTAGTTAATAATCACCGATGACGGAGGCGAATAGCGGCGGGAAACCCGGGGTTGCTGTGACAGCGTGCTCTTTTCCGTGAAGCGAAGACTGGGATGGGGGCCTCAGCGGTGAATATATGCCTGCTGTTTGCCGCAAGGTAATCCTTGTATGCAGCGTAGAGAAAAGAGGCGCAAAGGCAAAGGGCGGTGGGAAGAAAGGGATGATTGCAGCCAGCGTCGTAATGCGGCGAAATCAATCAAGGACGGAGATTGATAGTAAGTACGGAGTAATAGTTATCGTACAGTATCTTTGATCTGGAATGTCGGGTCGAAGTATCAAAGAAGTCGGAAAAAGAAAAGCTGAGGTGTAGAATTCCATGTATGAATATGATATTCTGATTGACTGATAAAAATAAGAAGCGGGTGTAACGGACGTTCAAAGAGGATGTAGTAAGAAGATTAATTTGGTACAATACCGTACGGTACGTACGGTATTCTGGCTAGAAGAACCTAATCGGCCCAGCGTTGTATTGTAATCCTGCGGAATGTTACCGGGGGCGGCAATGCGAATCATTGATTTCCACGCTCTCGAGTAGCGTTTTGAACACTAATATATGCATGTTATATAGAGCTAATATAGTAGAATATGGATATAATCATCTACCATATATCGCCCTTCAGCCTGAATGGCAGAATGCTGACGAGAGTCGCTGGACAGGGCTGGCGGTCACAAGCAAAGTTACTCCGTTGGGAAGTTTAGCCTGCGTAATTCTTGTTTTTAGCCGCCCGCTAATTGGACGCCTCCTCCACGCCTCCAACGACTCCAGTCACTCCATGCATACTGCATACGTAGTTAATAACCATACTCCGTACTGTGTTTGGCATTTGCTATCCGGCATTGGATGATCAATCCGTATTCGATGCCATGCAGCCATCTTTGCCCAGTATTTCATTGTGTACATAGTACGGAGTAGCTACTATGTACTACTATCATATCTATATAATTATCTAGTCTATGTACTTGTCGCATGCCACCAATCAGGACCGGTCCCGACAATCCGACCCAGTGCCCCGCCCTCTGTCTAGCCCCAAAACGTCCAAAACGGCCTTCTGCACTATTCCGCTTTCGGCTCTGGCGGCCTTCTAGGCTTCTGCAGGATTTCCTAATAGGGCTCTTCGGAGCGATTCTAGTATCATTCTACTAGTCTAGTAGCGGACTTAACCAAGCATCGTATTCATTGTTTAAAGGATATTTATGTTTACTTACCTAGGTATGAATCGTGCTGTACAAAGAGTGCCCGATTCTAACAATGAATGCATCCTACTGTTGAATTTTATTCGCCTCTATAATTCGGATGCAAGCTTCCACAGAGACTTTGGTTTTCGCCGAACTAAAGATCTGTCCCGAGCACATGGCTCGATAAAATGGAGTCCGGAGGTCTCCGTACATTGTACAAGGCATCCTTAACTTAGCTGTATATCCGAAGCGTCCGTTGTGTTGTACGTACGAAATATAAAACCCAGTTACATACCCACAAAGTCTGGGCAAACAAGGATGTCAACTTTCAAGCATCCCTTGTCCCACCGTTCCTGGAGTTTATTATGGAAACTCACGTTCAATCAAAGAGGTGGGTCTATCTGCCGCTATCCGCGTGGTTTTCTGAAAGAAAAGAAAAGAAAAGAAAAGAAAAAGAAAATATATTTTATTTGACGGATAGGTAGATAAACTAAACCACATAGTTAGTAGTACGGACGAGTTACGTAAAATATCACACTCCCTTTTGAAGGCTCTCTTTTGAAGGAGTAGAATGGAAATCCAGCCGTTTATGAGTGCTCGACTGCTACCGAGCTTCCTATCTGCCCCGAGTGGCAGGGGGTCACGTGAACTCTGAACGCCGATCGGGCAACGACTTGCCTATCTTGGACTAGTCGGCCATGCACTCCGTGTATTATCCGGCCCGCAATACAGTTCAAAATTCAAGAATTGTATGAATTATTTCATAGTTAGCTACACATTCCCTGCAAGCTACGGAGCACATATATATTAATTAACGTGAATCCGGATAGAGGACCGTTTCAACTTTCAAGCCAGCCGTCTTGTCGAATCTCTTTCTACTCCGAATATCGATTGTCCAACGGTGGGTCCGAGATCGTTGTAATGGTCTATACTCCGGAGTCCGTACTCCGTATGTAAAATACGCGCTTGTAATCAATCGTATAAACGCCTTGTCTCCGTAATCGGTATTACTATTAGGTATATATCCTGATCCTGCGTCACGCACAAAGGCAAAAGATCAGTCATGCTCCGACCACCGCGATACTAGGAGCGTTTGCGGTTTTACGCGCGGTGCCAACTCACCCTTTTCACTTCGAGGGCTGGAGCTATGCATAGAGGAGAAAGTTGTCACATGCACGATGGTGTGGGTGGCGTCCGGGAAAAGGATCGAGGAGAAACAAATCCAGTGTGGGCAGAGGACGGATAGGCCAGACCTAGAACCAGTGAATTAACTAGTGATTAATAATGCAAGTATTAACTAAACTAAGTTACTAAGTTAACTAAGTTAACTAGTTAGTTAACTAAGTTAGTTACCATCTTTGATTATGATAGCAGCGTATAGAATGTAGTCTCCATTCGATCTATGGGCAGGTTCTTGCGGTAAATTTACTGACCACATCTCCCAGGTTGGAAATTTATCGATTTTGTTAGACTGTCTTTCACCGTATAAGATCATAAGACGAGGAAGGTAAGCTGTTTGCCATATGGGGTGCACTGTGCAATGAGCTGGAGAGATTACATAGATGGGGACTTAATAGAGGCGGGGAATATCGTTAGATGAGATATAGTATTAACCGCCATGCGTACAACTCGTCACAGCATACATCATTGTCCCATACTCATCAACATGCCCCAACCACTGATCTACTCTATTGCGTCTTTCGAGGACAGCAGACTCATCCAAGTCTGCCGGCAGGGGCCAAAGCTCATGGATATACAGTCCGCCATTCGCCCAATCTGCCAGATAAACATTATATGCCCTTTCCCACTCCCTTCGAGTTTGGGCTCTCCAGAGGTATTTATTTGTCGGTGCAAGGAGTCCGTATAGCTCCGTGCCTAGGAAAGTGGGAAGACCGTCCTGAGCCGATAGTACGCTGTCGAAAAGATACATTGCGTACAACGTGCGTCTTTTCGCCTCGGCAACAATCCATTCTTCCCATTTCGGGCGTGCATGTTGCTCTTCCGCAGTACATACGAGTCCTCCACGGCTACTTGAGCATGCTAGTTCTTGCAGATTCATCATCGCCTGTCGGAGGAGCGGATCAGAGCCTTTGTTGAGATTGAAAAATAAAACCATGCAGTAAATCAAGTAAGCCTGAAAAGCCGCCAGCAGCGCCATGCCATCATATGTCCCGCGCTGCTCATAGATGTTATTCATCTCTCTCTGTAATACGCCTCCAGCAACTTCTTCGCTACCTGGAAGTGGCTTTTCGCAAACACGAACGAGACCAAGACAGGCTGAAAGTGGTATACTAGTAGCAGGCGATGCCAGCGTAACTTGAGAAAAATGCACAAAAGGGGGCAGTTCACGGCCACGTACTGTGACAGCTGCGTATGACTTTAGGATCCTATAAATAAAGGCGGTAATAGTGGCAGGATAATCTTTGCGCTCTTGTCCAGGAAGCGGCACGTAGGTGTTTAACCAGCGGTTACTAATATCATCCACGTTGATAGGGCAGGTGAGTTCCAACGCCGAAAAATCAAAGGTCTGCGGTCGGCCCGTTGTGTCAATTGTCGAGTTTCTAGCAAGATTACTTTCATTGAATGACGGGAAAGAAGTATTGCTGAGTCTGCTATCATCCATAAGTTGCATGGAACCCGCAGTCGGATTCTGAGTATTGTTATCTGATTCGCGCTCAGAAGACGACGCAAACAGAGGCTCGGAGACAACAGAGCTGTCCAGCTCTGGCTGACTGCTACGGCTCACTCCACGAGTTACGCCTCTAGATGTTGATGATGCCCTGGGATAAATGCAGAGCAGTCTTCGTCGAGCACATCTAGAACAGCCGCCGTCTTTGAGATCGCATTTTGCCTTGACACTGGAACAGTGCTGGCAGGCCTTTTTGCGCGAGACGGCATATCTCCTTGCCTCCATGCTAATCGTGCCGTTACATGTCAATATAATCCAGATACAGTAATCGGATGTTAGCATGTGCTAGGGAGAACGGAAGAGTCGGGACTTGGTGTGCGGTGACGTTCTTGGAGCACGTGGTCGGTTAGCCCTAGCTCAGGCCTGCAACTGTACATTCACTACTTTTTGACAAACAATAATAGAAGTATAGTAACTTGATTGGCTACTATGCGATCTAGTTTCAATACCTTGACTATTCACGAGGTTATTCCTAGTGGACAAGTTCTTTCAGAGACATTATTGATTTATCCCCAAGCCCTGCACGATGTACAGTGCCCAGCCAACTTTCTTTTCAGATACCTAGGTATACATTTCTTTTTTCATTCTTAGGTAGATGAGGACTTGCCCGGGATATCATTGCCTGCCACTGGCTGGCAGAAGTAAATTAGGTAATTAATGCTTTACTGGCAGCTGCCATTGACTCGATCTCTAAAGCTCATCCCTTACTTCTAATTTTGGATAGGTCATAAATTTCGGCCTAGTTATATCTCGTTGCTCTAAGAGTTTAAGTATTAGATAAGTCACAAGTTTAGACTGATCACACTGGCTCATAACTAGGTATTTCATTTTGCGAGTTTACAAGCTGGAGTATGGGCTAGGATACAACAATGTCGCTAATTACAGCTGACAATTCTGTCCATCGACAGCCATGAAGCGGATAAAAGGAATGAAACGATTCGTCTGAATGAATATTGAACTCGAAATTGGAAGATATTGTGCACCTCAGAAAGGAAGATGGAAGACAAACGCCGTATTTAAATACAAAGAGTTCAAAGCAATGCTTTTCTCAGCCGTTATGATTCCTATAGAAGATCAGTGAGATCAGTGTCCCTTTTCTGCTTTGCGCTTTTTCTTTTCTTCCTTTCGAGCTCTTCGTTCCTGGCTCGTCTCATCTCGATGTTTAGATGGGTTTTTCTCCTTGTCTCGCCGAGTGTCCGTCTCCTGAGAGGAATGCTTCTCTTTCTTTGACTTTTTATTCTTTGCATCGGATTCACTCTGGATATCCACCTTTCTTTTGTGGTCCTTCTCGTTTCCCTCCTTCATTACTTTCCGTGGAACACGAAACGTGGGTTCTTCAGCCTCCGACTCAGAGCTCGAGCCTACTGTTTCCGGGGGCAAATCTTGGCTTCCAACAGGATGAAAACGCATCCTGAGATGCTTAGGTTGCGGGCGTGTTTTGGATTGTTTGCTGGCTGCTTTTTGTGTTGAAGGAACTTGTATCGAATCTAGGCCAGGTAGTCGTACTATTTCCTGAATGCTGTAACTCTCGATATTCTTCAATTCTTGCTTCCTCACAAACGTGTTTGTCGCTTCGTCATAGACTAATAATGCCTCGGATCCCTGCTTCTGTTGTTGCGTGTTCGCCACAAGACCGTAGTCTACACCCTTATGGGATAAGATTGGTTCTCCCAGAATCGCCTTTCCGAAAGATATTTCCTTGATTCGAGATACCGATAACGATGATGGTGCTGCAATATGGAAAACTTGTTTACCCTCAAGATTCGAGAGGGCAGATGAGATGGCCGGTGACGGTCTTGTCTTCGGTTTTGAATGCTTGAACCCCGACGGCGGTAAGAATGCTCTCTTCTTATTATTATTATATGATGGACGGGAATCCGCGCTTTACAAATGAAAACACGGAAGCGTTAGCAGAGAAACAGATCTATAATCCGGGCTACATGCGACACATACTCGTTGGACTTTGGAGCATCTGAGCCCTCGCTCTCACTCTCGCTCTCCGATTCAGACCCTGAACTCGTCGAATCTTGCTCAGAAGCTGCATCCACATTTCGCTGAGATTCCTTCTCAATCACATTTGTTGTCTCGGGGGCATCCGCCATCGATTCGTCGCTGTCCGAGACAACGACGTCTTCGCTCAACCTCTTCCCCATTCTGATATGAAGATCGACAACAGATATAATACTAGTACCAGCTTCTATATGCAATTTATGAACCGAGAGGACGGAGCCTCTTTTCAATGCAAGAAATCAGTGCTAACTGAAGCTCTAGATAATGGTGTCGGTGATGGACTTTTGTTGCGGGCAACTTTTTTTTGTTCCGCGGGCGCACGGACCAACGATGGAAAGATTTCCGCTACATATCAACGAGTCTATCAACCGCGATAAAAAAAAAAACAATAGAACCACTTACTGCTATTACGATGCAATGAAGCGGAAAGCAGAGAAGGAGAGAAGCTCTGGTGGGTTTATCTTGTTTAATTGGAATTGAGGAGTCCACAGCTCATCCATGATGCAACCAGCCCCTCGCTCGGCGGTTAGTGCTGTCGCCGCACGTCGAGCTCGACAACTGCAGCAGAAGCAGCAAGGACAAGACCAGTCTTCCCAACTCGATGCACCAGACGGGGATATAGAAACGGGGCCTCCAGTCAAGAGAGTGCGATCATCACCAACTGGAGTTCCAAACAGCGTCGTCCCGTCGAATCGACGACGAGCTGAAAATAGCCGCTCAAATGTTCCCGTAAAAGCTATCTCGGAGGAGCTGGCATTCGAGCTGAGCAGTATCGACACCACAGAAGCACTCACGAATGAATTGAGTGAGGAAGAGGAGGCAATACTTGCAGATCAGATCGTGGAGGAGGGCAACCAAGATACGGAGAATGATGAAGAGTAAGGGGACCACTGTGACAGCCATATCAGCATAATAGGAGCTGACTTCTCCCAGGGACGTAACTTCATCACACCTGGCTGCGAGTGTCGAAAATTTCACGCTCTCAAAACATCGAGTACGCAAAAGTGATGTCGTGTATAGTGACGAATATATGCTATGTGTGCGGCTTAGGGAACAAACGGTACGAATTCGGATAAGGTATATCACTTGGTTGCGTGTCTAATCCGCCTTGCAGACTCTAGTTCTTATAGGTATTTACGATATTTGGGTCAAGAGAGGTGTGATAAGCGTGATGGGCGCAAAACTGCACCCCTCACCTAAGACGTATCGGGTGTACGCACCGTCTACCCATTCACTTCCTGTGATCAAATGTGTATCCGGTATCGATGGCTATGCGGAGGTTGAATTACAGACGTGTTCGGATAATCTATGTCGCCTTAAAGACTTATCGCCTCATTATTCACGAGTCTGGAACAGTACTGAAACTGTCGGGGACTGCACAACACTCCGTGGACACTCCTCTAAACGATCATTCTCGATAGTAAGTTTGAACCCGCTGCGTAAAAGGCTCTTTTTCTTACTTAAATCAGCTCTATACATCATCAGACGATCCTCTGAATAGACCTTTACGTCCACTTCATTTGGAAAGAAAGTGGAGTACTACGATAAAATCTCTTTCACGCCACGCCCATTTCTTAAAGGTCTTGTTATGCGGTCCAAAGGGCACTGGAAAGTCTACATTTGGACGCTATTTACTTAACCATCTCTTGACACCAGCACCCCAGATAGAGAAAGGGGCCGATGATTTAGATGGGGTTGCCTTCCTCGACCTCGACCCCGGGCAACCCGAATTTGCACCCATGGGCAATATATACCTTGCACATTTGCGGGAGCCTTTTTTTGGACCCCCGTTCTCTCACCCAAATTTAGAGAGTTCTCGGCAAGGAAAGATTGTCAGATGCCATCATATCGGGGCGACATCCCCGAAAGAAGACCCAGATAACTATGCCTTGGCTATAATGAACCTCTTAGATCAGTATCAGATATTACAAACAACGTACCCACGTTGTCCTCTCATTATTAACTTCCCAGGGTGGATATTTGGATTAGGATTGGAGGTTGCGACCTGGCTAATACGATCAGCGGGACTTTCAGATGTTGTATATATGAGCGAAAAGGGTCCCCGCGAGGTAGTCGAACCATTGAGCCAAGCTGCTTCAGAATGCTCGGTCACTTTCACAACTTTGCCTTCTCAGCCGGTAGACATAGTTACTCGGTCAAGTGCGCAGTTACGATCAATGCAAATGCAGTCATACTTCCACATGATGCAGCCCGAAGGATCTCAAAATCCATTTTGGTCAGACTCGCCCCTTATACACAGCAAACCAATTTGTATCAGCTATGCAGATTCTGAACCTGGTATCTTTGGAATCATGGTATTGGGAAATCACTACAGTCCCAGCGTCCTACGAGATATAATCGAAGGGTCTATCGTGGCGGTGGTTGCGATTGAAAATGCTAATGCTGTCCCAGGCGCTTCAGAAACCGAGGCCTTACCGGATGGTCATAATCACACGGCAGACGGAGACGTCGACACACTAGCCGACCATTCAATGAATGGGGTCGTTGTTGATAGTGACAGCGGAGCACTAGAGTCCCAAAACACACAACAGATAAAGGACGTTCTGGATAAGAGTATTATCCGCAGCTCAGACAGCGGTCTTCCATATCTGTTCTGGGGTGCAGGCAGTAACACACCACTACATCCCAAAGCATCTCGCTCTCTGGGCCTTGCTTTCGTTCGTTCAGTTGATGTATCTTCCCACACATTGGAGTTGGTTAGCCCCATATCGAGTACTGTTATCCACGAGGCTATTAATCAAGGACAGAGCATTGTGCTCGTGCGAGGAATGATTGATAGTCCCGATTGGGCATTTACGGAAGAATATTACGCTGCTCGGAATGCCGAACAAGACTATATCACGTCTATGTCTCACACGAAGAAAAAGAATGGAGAAGAGACCGGAGAACCTGAGGATGACGACCTCGATAGGAAGCGACAACAAAATGAACACCTACGAAGATTACAGGAACGCGTTCGGCGCGCAAGTAAAATGCCATACTTGAATATCATTGACGAGGCTAGCGCGCTCCATTATCAGGAAACTAGGCAAGAGAACGGAACTTGGAAACTGCGAAAGAAGGCCTATATACACGATGGCGAGATCGAGTGATTTTTGTTTCTTCTTCGCAGAGATTACTCTAAACACCCAATTTATACTCTATTTTGACCAAATATACTTACTATTTGTGTAATTGCAAGTGGGTTGGAAGAAAGCCAATTAGCCTAAGCAAGGTATTCGCTTAGGCAAGACTTGGGGATGGAAATCGACCCAGTTCTTCTTCACCACAATGACGGCACTCCCGGGTTTAAGTTATTATCCAACATCCATTTCATGGGATCCTCGTCTCCGGGTTGAACAAATCATTTGATGTCTGACATAACCAGTTAGCGACGTGTTGATCTAATATGCATATATATGTGTGTGCGTACTCACCAGGAAGTTCCAATCTTCCATCGTGTCAATTAATGGAGTCGATGGAAGTTCATTGATACCCCGATCTGACCCATCTCCTGAGCCTTGAGCCACTGCCATTTCTTTTAGTATCGGTAAACTCGTCTCTAAAACGTTCTCAGCGGCTTTACCCAACAGCCCAGCCATCTCATCCTTCCCAATATTGCGAGTGAGTCCTTCGATATATGCTGAAATCACGCTTATGAGCAAATATCCCTTTACACTAGTCTGACCAGCTTTGATGGCTTGCAAAGACCAAGCCTTGGCCTCCTCCAGCACGGACAGGAGGTCCGGACGCAGTGGAACGGGCGCCAAACTTTCTTCCTCCTGTATCTCTGCCCCGAGTTCCACTCCGATGAGAAATGCGGCATGGATGACAACAATTGGGTAAAATCCTGAGCTACAGACCACCAGTCGCATCATGTCGTCCCAATAACAAGTATTTTCTTGGCTGGAGGGCTCTTCGGCCGTGAAAGCTGAAATCGAATATCCTGCACGCCAAATTTTGAGGGCCGAATCGACTACCACCTTCCGCGAAAAGGCGTAAGCGGTATTTCGAAGTGACGCGCCAAAATAGGGAAGGTGAAGAGAAGAGAGAAACCGATGCATAACGATATCGACTACGCGGATTTCAAACCGATAAGGTGAGGGTCCAGAATTTGAACTGCTGCATGCTTGCAAAGTTCGACTCAAATCTCTATATACTGCACGCAGCTCAGTGTCGAGCCGAAGCGTCTCTTCGTATGTGCCGGAAGATATGAAATGGTTTAAAAACTTGGCTATAGCGAGACGTTGGGGAAACGTCTTGCGGAGCGCTATTGCGATGGAGACCTGTGTGAACTCGCTTGTCTTTTTAGGTACCGGATCATCAGCCACGATTTGATCATCATCGAAGTTGCCAGGGGGCGCTGTGTCGAAGTCGGCAGTAGAAATCAGAGGAGGCCCACCAGCAGCCAAGCTGGATTGTAAAGCGAACTCCAAGATCGTATTCCAGAGTCTCCGACGCATCTCAGCTGCAAACACCGTTCTTGGGGGTAAATGGATCGGATCTCTATGCAGGCCCATGTGGATGGCTTTCCTAAGCAGAGCGCCGATCGAAATCCACGATGAGTCTCCGCCTGCACCGACTTGTTCCTGAGCAATCAATAAGAGAAGGTTGATCTGCAGAAATCGAATGTCCAATCGTGACTTGAATTTAGGTTCCGAGAGCCAAGTTTGCGCCTCATATATCCATCGGATAGCCGAGGGCCGCAGTGAGAAACGCTCGTCATACGTGATCGCGCCGATGGCGAGCACAAGTTTGAGCTGAACCAGAAATACCATGTCAGGCACAGTGTCCAATACCCAGAATGCATCGTAGTCCCTGCGGAAGCTGGGTATATGCAAAATTCTGTATATGGCCTCGGTTGTCCGCAGATAACGGTCAACCAAAGTGTCAGAAACCTCTTTGGGGGGTATATCGAGAGTTGGCGGTGAGGGCCACGAAGGCGACCGACGCGCTTTGATGGTTCTTGCTAATGATTTGCATCTTTCCATATCAGACCACACTCTTGATTCGTTTTCTTGCATATATGCATTAGTTGTCTCAAGAACATCGCGAACCTGATGCTTGTTAGATGACTTTCAGATTAGAACAAGCTATAGCTGATGATACCAAAAGCATTCCATTGACCTCCCAATGACTTTGACCGAACAAACGTGATTTGTGGGTAACGCTGCGAGCAATAGCCTGACGCTCGCCCGATGAGTCGCCCTCACAATGGACATGGTAGGTTGTTCCGAACAGATGTGAGGTTGTCATCTGAATGCTCGAGCGTGGAGTTGTTACGGGAGACTGAACCGACTTTATAGTGTGTTTAGATAGCTCATCTTCAAGCTGTTGGATTCGGCATTTGAGTCTCGTAGACTCATCATCTTGCATGGACGGCGGGTTCGTGGTCGTTGACGCACCCGTCAAATCTGCGATTGGTGGGATTGTCTTATGGTTAGGATGCGGCGATCTGCTTGTGAGTGATGCTCTGTCGATGGATAATGATTCTTGGGATTTGGAGCTCAAACTGGGGACAATTGCTCTTGCCTGCTGTGACGACAGATGATTGTGATTCTCGTAAATGCATGCCGCGTTGTTAGATCGCAGACAATTGCTGCATGGTCTCTCTCGATTGCATCTTATCTTTCTTCTCTGGCAAAGAGTGCACGACCTAGGGAATTTCTGTTAGCTCGAATGACATCGATTAGAGGATTGCAATCATACATACACTGCTGGCCGTCGGCGGCGGCCATCGGGCACATTCATGACCGGTACTGTGACTTGGACAGATAACTTTCAACGAAAAAAAGCCAAGGATTGGTCAATTCAGCAACTTCTTATAATAATAAATACATAAGAACCAAAATCAAAGCACGTCGTGACTTGATACTCGGCAACTGCGCTTTTGGGCCGTATTCCCCGCCATACTCCGAGTCCGACGACCGAAACCAAAATTATCCCCGAAATTGGAAGCTTTCCCCCTTCCGGACATGGCCTGTGCCCTAATTTCTTCATCCACCATTGCATCCACCATTGCGTTAAAAGAACATCTCTCGTCTTTGTTATCAAATTTGCCCTCGGATTCTTGAGCTTACGTATTGTGTCTTTGTTTAGACTATTGAGCTTCCCCCTTTTCGGACAACGTATGTCTGCCTCCTGCTGTTTAAAGGTGTTGTGGATTCCTCGTTCTCGTCATTCGAGATATCTAAGTATCTCTTCTTTTGCTTTTTACATGGGCTAGGAAGATCTCACCTTGTATCAATTCCAACTTCCACTCAACTATATTCGACTGCCTACAACGGTCTTGCTTCTCGATCTTGCATAAAAATTGTATCCACGTAAACATGGACAGCATAGCATCACTATCCGATGCCTCCACCTACGTCTAGGAACAAATTCACGGCACTTAATACTCGAAATTAGGAGCAAATATCAGAAATCGGTCTCTGAGGCCCCTGAAGGAGGCATAAGGGCGTGGCTTGTCGCAGGCGGCAGTGCAGCTGTTTTCTTCTGCACGTTGGGCTTTTGCAATTCATATGGTACATTTCAAGAATACTACTCGACCCATCAATTACAAGGAGAATCGGCCTCTAAGATAGCCTGGATTGGCTCTTTGGCGTCATTCCTTCAGTTCTTTACCGGCGTGTTTGGTGGTCCACTGTTCGATCGCTTTGGGGAAAAGGTACATTTCTCATGCCACATAAACTCTCTTTCAGCTTCTATACATATTTAAAATTCATTCTAGAGCTATTCTAACATTATTGG
The DNA here is from genome assembly GCA_023625875.1 of Trichocomaceae sp. PYS4502. Taxonomy (NCBI): domain Eukaryota; kingdom Fungi; phylum Ascomycota; class Eurotiomycetes; order Eurotiales; family Trichocomaceae; species Trichocomaceae sp. PYS4502. The sequence continues at coordinate 115,408 of JAMAFX010000066.1, forward strand.
ATTAAGTCATCTGGCCTGCTGCGATTATTTATGTTTCTGCTATGATGCTGCTGAGTTTGTGCAGGGCCTATTGGCAAATCATGCTCGTTCAGGGAGTATTAATGGGAAGTCTCGTGGGGTTTATGCAGGTCCCAGCGTTTGCTGCTGTGTCTCAGCATTTCGAGAAGAACCGTGCCGGTGCTTTGGGCCTGGTCGTGTCTGGATCATCCATTGGTGGAACTGTCATCCCGATCGTCTTGTCCAAATTTTTGAACAGCTCGTCAATTGGCTTTGGATGGTCAGTGCGCATACTTGGCTTTATTATATGTACTGCCTTTAATGGCCTTTGCTTGCGTGACTATCAAAGCACGCTTACCGTCGCGGAAAACAAGGTTCTGGCTCATATCAGCCAGCGTATAGAAACTCGTGCTTTGTCGTTCTCATTATCATGGGCATACTCGCCGATAAGTACGGCCGTTTCAACTTATTCGCTCTAGGGGGCGTTGTCACCGGTATTATGGTATTCTGCATGAACAGTGCAACAAGCAATGCAGGCTTAATCGTGTACGCGGTTACCTTTGGATTTTCCTCTGGTACCATAATATCGGGTGCTTCTGCTGCGTTCTCTGTCTGTCCAGAAGACGCCCGCGACATTGGCACTTACATGGGCATGGGCATAGCGATTTCAGGTCTTGGAAGTCTAGTCGGGCCACCAATAAACGGAGCTATTATAGGAGCATCTGGAAATTTCTTTCCAGTGTTCGTGTTTAGTGGTTCCATGTGTTTGTTCGGTGGTCTCCTCGTGTTTGGCGGTAAAATATTTACTGACAAAGGACTTCTCGGGAGGACTTAGCCATTTACGACGTTTTCTGTTGTGTCAAAATGTCTTTGTTTTCTTTATGGACCGTTTTTAACTTTCGCGCTTTTCTTGAGTACTATTACTTTAATGCAAGATTTACATGAACCTTTCCAGTTGGGGAGTTTTTGTCGTTGCCCTGAATTGACACCGCGGAGGATATACGGCATTTGAAGGAGGCCATAATTCCAACTGATTTGTATTTACTTGGATTATTCAAATTCCACTAGTTAGTAATTAATAAACCTAGAAACAAGAGACCACCGGTTTGTCATGAGCGTTGAAGTGTTGAAAACCAATGGGCCGTAGACGTGCTGTTTTCTTTGGCAGCTCACCTCAGAGAATACCCGTATACATAAAACCTAGAAAAGAAGTCTTTGTTCCCTCTGCGTCCCACACGATTACTGATGTACATGAATGACAGGAGATGCGCTAGCTGAATACGTCAATACAGTACGGAGTAGAACCTGGCTGTAATGAATGGAAAGTCTCTCGGGGCATAAGTTGATATCCTTAGAAGTAAACTTGACCAAGAGATAAAAAGTAATTTAGGAATAGGTTATTAATATTAATATACTGGAGCTTGACTTGACCTGGACCCGAAGCTGCGGTGGTCAGAGCACATCAAGACCACACAGAAGAAGATGGTCACTCAAGAGAAT
>JAMAFX010000067.1:0-116682 GCA_023625875.1 Trichocomaceae sp. PYS4502
TCACCCTATATAGGCTTGTCGGACTAGCCTTCTCCCAATCCTTGCTTCGTGATCTGGGACCGGAGTAAACCGACACTTTCCTTATTTTTTGGGTAGAAAGTGCAGTACCTAATACCACCTAAAGAAGCCCGAGCACTGACCACCACCGGTCCACGTAACTACGGCGGTATAACACAAAAGTAAACTAGTGCAGTCCACTGGCCCTGGGGCCTGAACAGCTCTCACCTGCATGAGAATCTAATCACGATGATTAGGATTTCGATCCACTGAAGACCTCACCAGCAAGCTTGCATGTTCAGCGGGCTATCTCTGCTCCCATCAAACACAACACATACCTAGGTAACACTCCGCGACCGCTACTCCCGATGCCAACCACCACCACCACCACCACCCACACAAACACAACGCGCAATGCCGGTATTCCTCAAAGGCAGCGCTCGACGACAGTTGGCTCGTCGCTCCCCCCCATACCTTCCGCAGATAATGCCAGCAGGAAGAAGAGTCTACTTCCTCAACCACGCACCGTGTCCCGCAGCTCACTGGCCGTGCTGAAGAAAGCGCAAGAAGGAAACGCAGAGCGCTACAAGCAATTGCAGGAACAGATACCGAACGACTCGTTAGAGCTGTTTCGAACTGAACCCCATGATGTCAAGGAAACGCCGTCCCTGCCGAAGATCGAACGAGTCGTCGGGACCAGATCAAAATCTCCTATCAAACCACAGCAATATGACTGCAAGCCCACCGCAATGCCGCCTCTGGCTCGACCAGCAAGGTCCGCGTCTCTTCGTCAGCCATCAACACCGAAGCTAGTTGGCCCTGCGGACGGAAAGGGACATAGCAGACATCGCAGTCAGGTCCTCAATACAACTCGCACAGCCGGGACACCACAGCTGCAGCCAACTTCTTTGCGCCAGCCAGAGAAATCTGGCACCACTAAGCAGCCTCGTCCTCAGTTCACGGCCTACCAACAACACTTTAGTCCGAAGAAAGAGAAGCAAGCACCGCGGGCTATCGAGAGGAAAGCTGGCAAACCTACTGAAAGCAACGTGGCGGCGCCAGCACGGGCTGAGGTTGCATCTCTACAAACAGAGCTATTACAACTTTGTCTTTTTCATTCGTCATCGTTACAAGAGAATAAAGAGTGGAAAAGAGCTGCCGAAAATCAACTAAAAGAAAAATATCATTCTGTGGCGGCCAGGTACAGGACCCTCTCAGACGAGGAAAGATGTATGCAAGAACATCTGAATCTCAAGGCTCTGTACGACTGGTCTGTTGATTCGGCAACTGTAGCAGAGAATGATAGTGGAAACAATTTTCAAGCGCAAATCCAAGGCTTCTCCCGTACCACCCAGGAACTTACAGATATGATTGCAGACTCGCGTGGTCGATATATGTTAGCTATCCAAGCCTTTGAAGAGTGGTTAGCCGGGGTTGAAAGCGTCAGAGGAAGCCGACATGGGCTGTCCATATCTTCTACTAGTCTGGAGGAAGAGCCACGATGCATTAATACGCTAGGTCGCGTATGGAGAGATGAAATTGACGACCTCGGCATCAAGGCCGAGCTTTGTCTGCGAGAGCTAGAAAAGATGACAATTTTTGCCATCAATGAGGACGACTTCTTCCGAAAACATAGTAGCTCGGCTTTGGTACAGATTGCGCAGCAACATCGCGGGATTCTAAAATTGATGATCGATGAATTGAAAGCGATGCGCACAATCGAGCTTGAAACCGTCAATTCGGAGAATGTATGGGTTGCACAAGCAGCAGACCAGGCTACGACCGATTATCGACTGAGGAAAAATTCTTTAACCCATTCGGGAGGAGCCTGGAGGACCTGATCTAGGAATAATGTGAGATGTTTCGATATATATCATACACCACGCATACATTAACTCTGCAAAAGGAACGTCTCAGTGCAAACATCGGTACACGCTAGTAGATGTCTACCTAAAGCAGATTTTACGACTTGGAAGTCCACCAGAATGACAAGCAGATAAGCCGGAGAGAATTACCATACTACTGAATGCAAAGCAATCGGGGCTTTACCAATTCATTCGGCTCGCAACTAGTGATATAAAACATTCTGCTCTATACCTAGGTATCCAGGGAATGAAAAACTACATAGATATCATACAGATATACCCTCAAGACGAGCGAGATACAGACTAATCACCGAGAGGATAACAATGCAGTATTTGCCCAGCTGCTCAAGTTGTTAGCTAGTGCAGTGAGAAATCTAGAGGGAGGACATACAATAGAATGATGCATCCTTGCTCGCCAGGAAAACAAAACTGGTAGCCACCTCGCTAGCTTGTCCAGGACGCCCAAGCTGTTTGTTCGAACCCCAGCCTTCCATCGACTCAGGATCCCTAGTATCGACTTGAATCGGCGTGTAAATCGCGCCGGGACTGTCAAAAGCGGCTACATATTAGCACAAGAGAACTATTTCAGTGCAGCCGCTAGCTCTAATGACTCACGCTACAGCATTCACACGAATCCCCTTCGGAATAAGCTGTAACGCTAGGGACCTGGTGAAGCCGACAATTGCGCCTTTGGTCGCAGCGTAGTCGACCATACTATTCGAGCCGCGGAAGGTGACGACAGATGTATTGTTAATGATACTTAAGAGGGATCCGGATTAGTCAATGGCCTGAAGTTGATTGAAAGATGGCAAAGCTCACGAGTCTCCCTTGGACATGTACGGAAGGGCGTATTTTGTGACGGCAAACATCTGCAGAATATTGGTTCGGAAACAATTCTCTACCTGGTCGAGATCAATCTGCGCAAGATCTTTACAGACATATTGTTGAGAGGCATTGTTGACCAGGATGTTAATCTGCTTAAACCTATGGTTGTCAACATTGTCAACATATGGCGAGACCCAATGGATCCGAGTTGTGTAGGAGTATAAAGGCAGTATACCGATCAACGTGCTCTTTGACTGCCTTTTCGCATGTTGCATTTTCTCTCAGATCCCCAGCGATCAGGAGACAAGCGCGCCCTTCATTCTGCACAAGAGACTTTGTCTTTTCTGCATCTTCCTGCTCCCTTGGAAGGTAGACGATGGTGATATCCGCGCCCTCTCTGGCGAACAACACGGCTACAGAACGGCCAATACCAGAGCTTTCAAAAATATCAGTACACGATTTCTCGTAGGGCGGATAGGACGATTACATACTCGCCCCCGGTAATCAGAGCCTTTTTATCTTTCAATTTATTCGAGCCCACGTATTCTACAAAGCCAGTACTCGATTCTAGGCGTGTGGACTCGCTTGGTGGATGCATTTCTTTCTCAAGCCTGTCGCTAAAGTCAGCTTGCATCTATAATTACGTATAGTCTATCCTGATGGAACTAGAAATTACCCAGGCTTTTCCTGTGTCTGCTTTGCCTTGGGAGCCCCAAACGTGCCATCGTTTCCTGGTTGCGACATAGTGATACGGAGAGACCAGTCTACTGGTAAAATTGAGTGGTTTGAAGGGTAAACTACTGCTCAGACTCGGTTTATGAGTTGAAGAGAGGAAAAAACCATGTCGATATAAGACGAGTGGCGTGAAAGCTCATCAGCGAATAGCGTTGCTTTATTAACATATGCCCGGGTTATGAAAAACTTGAAATTGCTCATGGAATTACGACAACCAGTTAGCAGCGAGTGAGCAAATACCTTGGAATGAAAACAAGATTAATGCATGTAAGCGTTGGATCGGTACTACTACCTACATCAGTCTGATGTATTATGGGGAATGTCAGTGGCGAACAAGTTGGACCACTGACTTGGCAGTTAATTACTTCCAATGGTACGTAGGTAGTTGCCAGCAAACGATCTGATATTGTTAGTAAATACCTAGGTAACTAATATCTAGGCTGGTAACAAAGAAATGCCAACGTTAATTAAACCGCTCACCTAGGTAAGCAACTACGGCAACTGTCATCATGCGAGGCCAAACTCGTTGGCATTGATATTAGACAGCTACCTAGGTAAGAATCGCTAAATCTCTTGCAAATGGCTGCTGCTTTTCAAAGCCTATTGGGCAACGAGGCTACTTCATGGACAGGCTTCTCAATTCAACATCGATATCCTTGAAGGTGTCAGAAACGCGGAGCAGCGTCCTATAAATGTTTGTGTTCTAATTGTCAAATCAAAAGGAAACTATTATTACAAGATTATCACTCACACTTAATGACGAAGCTCGTCAAAGATCTGGCGGGTACTATAGCCAAAAATGATCCTCCCTTAACATCGATAGGGCTCATAGGCTCCAAATCATAATCGTTGCTGGTGACCCATGGTCTGGCAGTCTTGGGTTCTCTCTGTGTCTTTCCCAGATTGATCGTCAAGGACGTATCTGACGTACCGTTGTTGATTACCTGGACGGCAATGACTCCGTTTGTGTTTTCGAACGCACTCAGAGTGACAGATGGATCGGAGCTAACGGCTCCAACGCGGACTGCATTAGGCCGGACAAACATGCTGAATGAAGCCAATGACCAGAAACGCTTGGAAGGGATGACCTCATCATCAATGAGATTAATCATGGCGGAGTTCGTTGTTGAGTTCTCTGCACCGATCCAGTAGACAAATCCGCTCACGTTGGCATTCACAAAGGCAGTCTGAACATTATTTGCCCAGGTCATACCTTCACCTGCACCACCATCAGCAAAGAATGTGCATGGAGTATAACCTCCTGACAGATCCGTCCACTCGGTCAGCCAAGTGCGTCGTTTGGTTGAAAGGGGAAACGTTGGAGCGGAAGAGTAGCCGTGGCCAGTAATGACTGAAAGGTAGTCCTCGGCACTCTTGCCATCGGAACCAACCACTTGCAGACCAGGGATCATGTCCTCCTGCTCCTTCCAGCCAACGCTATCACAGCATGTGAGTTCTATATCGACGCCTTCCCGCTCGAGAGTCTGACCTAGGATTTTGATAAATCCAGCGGCCTGAGTGCCGTTCGATCCCATACTAGCATATGAGACCACTTCCTGGGGCTCGTTCAGAAAACCCAGGTGTGTGACTTTGACTCCAGATTCTGCATAGAATTTGATATACTGCACCAAATAGTTGGCGTAGGCCTGTCTCCAATCCCCAGACGGGCATGACTCGCCTTCAATTCCGCAGAGATATCCGTTCCAATTCTCGTCCTGGTTTGTTTTCATATACCCAGGTGCGGACCAGGCGTCGGCATAGATATAGGGCAGGCCTCGTGCTCTGGCCTCCAACGACAGAGGAAATTGGCCACTATTATAAAAGTCCCACGTGTAACGAGGAGGGTTGTTGGGGCCACCGGGACTAAAGGGTTCAATAGAGTTCATCAAATTGCTCGTCGACGTGTTGCTCGACCCGATACCGTTGCGCAAAATGGTGAAGCCGGCGCCGCGTTCTTGACTGAACATGAGGTCGAGGACATGGCTTTGATTCTTTGGCGACAGGCCGTATTTCCCAAAGATATCCTCTGCCCGCTGGAAAGCCTGGGAGCAGCCGAAGCCATCCACGGACTGGTACCGGCTTTGCAGATCGATGTTGATTTCAGCGTTCGAGTCAGTGGCTGCAAGAGAGGTAGCTATGATGAGGGAAACGACGGCGGCTTTTTTGAAAATCATGGCCAATGATTCTTTTGTTGGGTATGTAGCACGACAGTAGTGGCAAAGGTGGAAGTAGTCAAGCTTTGTTATTCCAATTCACGAAAGGATGCCTGCTGTTTTTAAGTCGAAACATTCCGGTTAATTTCACGGCAGAACTTGACCCCCTTTTTAATTCATGGGTCAACACTCTGGATTTACCGATGTCCTGAGATGACCAGTTTGGTTGGATGCCCCTCTGACCTCGAATGGAGAACACAGTTGATTACAATCGATTGTCGACTCCATGCTGCGAGCTGTGGTCAGAAATGGGTAAATGATCTTCATTTAGGCAATTATCGCTAAGATGCAGCCAGTTCCAAGCAGAAGCGAATTATCTTCAGAGCCTCTTACACTAGAAGGAGGTCCCCCGCAGATGTAATTAATTTTTAGGGCGACAAACTGCTCCCCCACGTGAGGTCGATGGTCGATGAGGCGTTACCAATTGGTTTACCACCTCAGTCGGACTATCATCGACGTATTTCATTCTGGGTCTGACTTCTGGAACCTTTTCAGTCATATAACTTTGTAGTCCAAATATGATGCTAGGAGAGACTCACATTGAGCTAGTTAAGTTACAGCTTAACCGGCAGCCGGTATACAGCACGTTTTTGCAAAGGACAGCAGGTACAATTCATCGACTGACCGTGTGGCATGCGCGAACGAGTCATATAAAAGATGGTGTACTTCTCCAAGTACATACTACTCCCACGGTACAAAGGTAGGAAGTAAGCAGCAAGTTGCAGTCAACGGAGCTCTAGCGAAGAAGCGCTATGTATTAACATACAACCTGCGCCTGCATTGACATCGACGGCCCCCACTATACTAGTACCTAACTAATAGTCCTGGAATCGGAGAGTCTGACTCTCTGGCATCTGCCATCAGGAAGCTTGTATGAAATTCGTCAGCGAATAAGCGCTAATGCATGAGCGTGACGGTATCAAAACGCGAATCTAGCAAGTAGGCGACCAAATGCTTGCTTTGGCCTTTAGCCGTTGTATCGGGATACGTACAACGTACTAAGTTCTGACAGACCGCAATTTGAAGCAATTATCTTGCACATACGAAGTAGACTAGGGCGGTTGATGGCCCAAGCATGCTAGTGTAAATGCTAAGAGTGCCTGGTCTTGAACTTCAAAAGGCTGCCTATTCCGTCTTTATCCATAGCCTCGCCTGCTGGTACGTACTTTCGTTTACGCACATTCCTCTACAATGCCCGCGCTTTGCTGGTCTGTAGCAGTTGGCTTGGTGGTACTGGTGGTGCTGGAGGTGCTGCGAGCATTCTACCGGCTGTATTTTCACCCTTTGTCTGGATTCCCTGGACCCAAGTTGGCCGCGGTTACAAGGTGGTATGAGTTTTATTACGACGTCATCAAACCAGGACAGTTCATCTGGAAAATCGAGAGGTTGCATGACAAATATGGTATGTGCGATGTCCATCATTGCCAGGTGATAATAAAATCATCTTGCAATATCGAGGCTGTGAGAGGATAGTGAGGATAAAAACGACTCTGATTTTGCGTGAGAACGAGCACAGGCCCAATCGTTCGCATTACGCCGCACGAGCTTCATATCAGGGACCCCGATTTCTACGATGTCATATATGCACCTGCGTCGAAAAAGAGGGACAAATATGGCAGTTGGACCATAGGTGCTGGCGCTCCAACATCGACCTTTGCAACGGTTCCCCACGACTTACACCGCGCGCGAAGATCGGCCCTGAACCCTTTCTTTTCCAAACGTGCCGTTTACGTCAATGCTGAGCAGCTTGTCCGAGACAAGCTTGAGACGCTATGTCAGCGATTTGTCCAAGCCTGCGAAACCCAAGAAGTGGTACGACTCGATGCCGCTTATATGGCGTTGACAATGGACATCATAACACACTATGCCTTCGGAGAGAGCTACAACTATCTGGCCGAGCCGGACTTCAAACTAGAATGGAAAGAGACAGTCATCGGCGGCTCTGCCAGCGGGGCATTAATCCGGCAACTTCCATGGGCCTTTGGAATCATGAAGTCGCTTCCTTTGGGGTTACTGAACAAGATCGCGCGGGAAGCATTTTTACTCTTGCAATGGCAGAAGATGGTGCGCCAGCAAGTTGATGCAATCATTGTCAAGAACCGTACAGGGCATAAGTCGAATGGCACGATATTCCAGGCTCTCTTGGACAGTGATTTGTCTCCAGAAGATAAGAGTGCGGACCGTCTTCAGGACGAGGCTCAAACCTTGGTCGGTGCTGGAAGCGAAACCACTGCGAAAGTATTGACAATCGTCACATTTTATCTTCTTCGCGATAGAAGAATGCTCGAGAGATTACGCCAGGAACTATCAACTGTGGCGAACTCAGGGGCGGACAAGAGCGCTTTATCTCAGATAGAGCAACTCCCTTACTTGGTGAGTGCGAATTTTTCAAGGTCGGAAGCATGGCATCAGGATCTAAGATGCTGGCGATATTCAGAATGCCGTTATCAATGAAGGGCTCCGTCTGATGCATGGTGTCACAACGCGATTGCCTCGGGTTGCCCACGAGGTCATCGAGTATAAGGGATGGGCGATCCCGCCATCGGTACGTGTCGACTTCTCTTTGTCCACGACTATTTCTAATAGTCATGCCTTAATATTATTAGACGCCAATCAGCCAATGCAACTACTTTGTCCATATGGACCCGACAATTTTTCCGGATCCATGGGAATTCAACCCCGACCGCTGGATCGAGTCCAAGGAGAAGAACGTCCGCCTTGACCGCTACCTCGTCTCTTTCAGCAAAGGCAGCCGGCAGTGCGTGGGCATCAAGTATGTATCTCCGGCTTTCTAGATCGGGTATACCTAGGTATAATAAGCTCAGCTGACTATCCTCGATAGCCTTGCTTATCTCGAGATATTCCTCACGCTGGCAACGGTTCTGCCGCGCTTCGAGTTTGAAACGTACGAAACCACGGTTGAGGACGTGCGATTTGCCAGGGATTATTTTGTGGGTGTTCCCGAACCGGGCTCGAAAGGAGTCAGGGCTCTCGTGAAGAGGATTAACTTGGATCATGGATTATGATGGAAGTTGCACCAATCGGGTGGGAGCAAAACGGACCAATCAGCGAATCCTCAAGTGCCGAGCTATTTCCGAGCCGCAGCCGTGTACTACGTAGTATGCAGGAAGGAGCACGGGCCACGAGCAGGTGCCGCGGCGGGAAGGAGGGCAGGCCCACCAATGATATCACGGAGAGTCGGAGACTGGTCTAGACTCTTTCCCTTCCTCTTCTCTTTACTCCGGAGTCCGTACAGACTCTACAGAGCGCCTCTGTATTAATACTAATATCATCTACTGCAGAGGTCTGTTGCGCTCGCTCAATGATAGCACATAAACTATACGATTACGAAGTAACGTCAATACTCCATGCTCTAACAGACATTGACATCAACGCGCTGTAAGTGGGGTCGCAGCCTGCTTAGTAAGCGGGCGTGCACAGTGCCGCAGTCCTGAGTCGACTGCTCCTTCTTCACCTGCACGACTGCACCTGCCTTGTCCCGCACCCAAGGCATCTCCAACTTTTTCCCTGTTCCCTGTTTTCTCATCTTTCACCACCTCACCACCTCACCACCACCTCTCGCCTCTCCTGATACGACCCATCTTCCAGCCAATGCATTCCCACCCCCCGCGCTCACTCGGTTCTTTCAGAGCCTAGCCGGTATTAGCATGCTCTGACAAATCCACTACTAGTCTACTACTGATCAGGGTCTCCTGCGTCGAATTTCTTCCGATAAAATCAGTTGAGAGAAGAAGAAGCCATCTATCTCATGGCCTGCCTGGCTTGCATCTTTCTGTCCGTCGAGGATGATTAGCCATCCTCATTTTACCTCCGCACTACCACCATTCGCTCCTTCTAAGTAATCCAACCCCTGCAACGATGAAGTCGTCCATATATGATCGCATCCTGCAAAGGGAAATTGGCCACCACTCGTCCGGTTCTAGCCTCAAAGGCATCTACAGCGCTTCCGAGTGGATCGATGACTTGGACGTTGTCAATGAGCTGGGCGGACATACCGGCTGTGTCAATGCCTTGAGGTAGGTGCCCCATCATTTATATCAAAAATTTCGTAACTGACATGGTACGCGCAGCTGGTCCAAATCTGGACGGTTGTTAGCATCCGGCTCCGATGACACATACCTCAACATATACTCATACCAACCTGATTCATCTACTTCTCCGTTTGCCCTCAGTACCTCAATAGCAACTGGCCACAAGGCCAATATTTTCTCCGTCAAGTTCATGCCACATTCAAACGACCAGACTCTGATTACCTGCGCCGGCGACTCCGAAGTAAGAATTTTTGATATTGAATACTCCTTCCGAAAGGGTTCCGCCGCGCCTGTCACCGACGCGTCCGCCACATCAAGGAGCAGGCGGATGACGGATTTCTTCACTGGTGTCCGCTATTTAAATCACCGCAATACCAACGGCCGTGTCTACCGCTCGCACTCTGATCGCGTCAAGAGGATCGTAACCGAGTCCTCTCCCTACTTATTCCTCACCTGCTCGGAAGATGGTGAAGTGCGCCAGTGGGATCTGCGACAGCCTTCGTCTACATACCCCGCACCACGTGGTGGCCAGGGTTTCATGGCGTATAGACCCGGTCTGTATCACGACGATTCTAACATCCCTCCCCCTCTGATTTCATATAAGCGCTACCATCTTGACCTAAACACCATCTCGTGCTCTGCAACCCAACCACAGTACATTGCCTTGGGTGGTGCCCATCTTCATTGTTTCCTCCATGACCGCCGTATGCTCGGACGTGACTTGTTAGCCGAGCAAGGCCAATTGAACGGTTCTCCCTCAGAAGGCACCCATGCAGACGATGTGATGAGCAATGCGACTCGATGTGTTCGAAGATTCGCTCCGAGTGGCCAATCAAAAATGAAGCCTCACGACAACGGTCATATTACTGCTTGCAAAATTAGCGATGCGCGACCAAACGAGATTATCGTCAGCTGGTCTGGAGACCAAATTTATAGTTTTGACCTGATCCGCAGCCCGGATGCCAGAGAGAAGCAGAAGAACCGTGACGCGTTGAAAATGTCCACCACACACAAAAAGCGTAAGCGTGAAAAGGTGGCTTCGGCAACATCCCTAGCGAGTGCGAATTGGAGACAACAGTCTCGTTTTCGGTCAGGAGAATCTCCTACGGATGATCTGGAAATGTCTTTGGACGTCCGCTATGGTAATGGAGAATCGGCAAATGTTACAATTCCATCGGTGGTTGACTCGAACTCCGATGCTCCCGAGGATGTTATTGAAAGGGCACGCATTTCGGTTATGACTGAAGCACAGAAGTTGAGTTTGGAAATTGCAAAAGGTCTAGTGAAAATGCGGAAAGCTCTGTTCTCGCTTGAAACGACGGTCCGCGAGACATCCCAGATTCAACGCCACTACGATCTTGCTTTATACGAGCCTTCATTCACAGCAGCTCTAAGCCATGCATCGACCTGCCTAAAACGGATGGATGAGGTTCATAGGCAATGGAGGTACCCAATAAACCCTTCTTCAGATGTTGTGGCTTTTCAGCAGACTCTGCGGCGGAATCGTGAAGCTGCCCGACGCTTTGTCCAAGCCTCGGGGACTTTGGCCCTGTCTTTAGGTGCACGCGTGGAAGATACTCCTCAAGCAGAGGAGGTCTTTAATCGAATAGTACCGGCGCCTTCAGAAGATGGTATGATCGATTCGGAATCCCAATTTTCGTATGACTTTTTGAAGGCAGTTCTCCTCTGGATAGATGGCGGCCGTGAATTTCTTGTTGAAGGATTCAAGCTAAAACAGAATTCTCCTCGCAATCGCTCTCGGTTTCCTATACCGGAGGGTGACGGCGATCGTGCAATCGAGAATTGTCTTATCCCTTATCTACGAGATTTGGCTGGGTCGTCGCCAATTGTTGATGTAGATGCTTCTCGCTTTGAGCGCGATGAATCTCGAATCCTTTTCCACACGCAACAAGCCGCTGTTACAGCCTTTGAGAAAGCCGTCGGGCTTCCCTTGGAAGAATTAGATGGCGTTGCAGCTAGAGAGGATGAAGATGAGTCATCTGAACGGATCGTGCGTGCTTTGAACAGACGTGCGGCCACGAAGTTTTGGGGGCTTAAAGTTGGCAGAGGCATCTTGATGAGTGTTGGTGAGGGTGTCAACTTTGAATTCGCCAACCGTGCATTTGGTGGCTTGTGGACCTTTTTGAAAGAAGACGACGATGATATCGTGAGCGAGCGAGCACAAGAAGATATCGACCCGGAGGATGACGATGAAGACGACATTGAAAAAATTCGTTTTATTGCCAACCAAGTTAACACAAGAAGCCCAGTCTCACAAAGTAACCACGAAACTGGAGAACATGTTTCATCTAATTACCATGATGGTTCGTCCCTAGATGAGTCCGATGATTTTGACATGTTTGGTGAAGGGATGAATCATAGATTTGGCTACTCTGACAGAGAAATTGATGACGACAATGATATGAATGATGATGATGATGATGATGATGATGATGATGATGACGAGGACGAGGACGAAGAAGTTGATGATTATGACGACGAAGATATTATGGGATTCTTAAACCAAAGTGGTTTTTCCAGCCGTCGACAGAGGGAAGATGTTGACAGCGATGTTCCTTGTGGCACTCACGAAATGGTTTATCGCGGGCATTGCAACATTAAAACGGTCAAGGACGTCAACTATTACGGCCTAAATGATGAGTATGTTGTTAGCGGGTGTGATTCCGGGCATGTTTTCATCTGGGATCGCGAAACAGCCAAACTAGTGAATATCCTCGAGGGAGATGGGGAAGTCGTCAATGTCGTTCAAGGTTGGTTTTATCCCTTCTAATCATCAAACGTTGCAATATGAATCTTACTGTATTCCCCAGGCCATCCGTACGAACCTACCATGGCAGTTTCTGGAATTGACAACACGATAAAAATATTTTCCGCGGACAGACGTGCACAAAGTGACGCTCAATGCGGCATTAACATATTAAACCCTGATCACCCAGCGAATATGTTCAGCAGTCGCCCGCGTACTATCGCCGACGGTCCTCAAGCATTCGGTCTTAGGAGTTGCAAAAGGGTCAAGAACAGCTATCAGATCATGAGCCAGAATGATATTGAAAGACAAGGCGGATTGAGTGATACTTACATAACGGTAAATCTGGTGCCCTTTTGCTTTTTATATTAACAATTTGCTTGGCAATCTCATACTCACAATATTACAGAGAAGTATGCTGGCTCGGCTCGCAGTGTCACTCGGACAGCGTCGGGCCATGACCCATGCCACCACCGCTCCTGCGGAACTTGGCGAGGAACCTTCCATTGTGCTTGATGAAAACTGCACAGTAAGTTAAACTTCCCACCATCTTCAGCCCAACTTCTAACATAATCACTCTGTCAGATGATGTGAGTACCCCGCCTATCTTTATCCTCAAGTCATTTCCCACTCGAGAAGGTCTATGATATCTTAGTCCGGAAGCAACGACGGATAAATTAAACAACATTATTGCGCTGATTGTGACGAGTTATATCAATCCCCAGGAAGGGTAGACAGACTGGCATCGTTTTTAGTATGTGCTATACTACCAATAGCAACACGAGGCTGACAAAGGTTTTGCTTTTCCATCACTTGAAAAGCTGTATCGTATTCTACCTAAATTGTGTGACGCGACGGCAGCAGATAGATGCATTAGATAAAAATTGGAAATCCCTGTTGAAATGCAAAGAAGTGAGACTATACTTAATAAGTAGTGTACTATCGATAAGGGTTGTAGATGTGCGGGAACCAATCAGAAGGAACCTTGATTTTTTTTTCTCCTACACCCCGCCATACAAGTAAGTTACGTGCCTAGATACATGTTTAATCTTTTGTGCAGCTTTATTGCATAGTGATTCAGACCAAAGCGACAGATTATTACATCAACTGCTCATCAAACCACCCATCAAGCATGCCAGTAGACACGCATACCAAAGATCTCCTTGCTCAGCTATCCGAAGCATCAGCTAAGATCTACAACAATATCGACGCTCACAATCCCCATGTATATCTAAATCGAGGAAGGATATATGCTATGCTGGGGTTTCATGATCTCGCCGCTGCAGATGCATATAGGGCATTAACCTTGCTAGAATGTGTGTTTGAGCCTGACTCGGCTGAGTACATTGCTCGGCGACGACGGCAGGATGATGATGATCGCCATGACGCGACTAAAGAGGATGAGGATGAAAAAGATGAAGAATTTAGCGATATAACTCGATCAGAGTACGACTCAATCATCGGTGGAACTTATGTACTTCTTGCCCAGAGTCTCGCGCGTTGTGGATGCTTGCGTGATGCATACGAGTTCCAATCTCGAGCTGTCGAGCATCTGTCCGAGCTAATGGAAGAGGAAAAAGGAAAGCAAGCAAATAGTGATAGTTTCAGTCCTTCGATTTACCTGCTCAGAGAGCTCGGTGAAAGGATGTCAGTTGGTCCAGAGGGAGAAGCCGCAACCCTACCTGTCCAGGGATGTGCGCGTAGAGTCCTCTACCCCTGGAACCATCACGAACCAGACCGTAAAGCCCCCGAGACACTGGCCCTGCTCAACAAGCGGCTAGAGACAGTAGCACCGGACCTCGAAGTCAGAGCCGTAGCATTGCCGGCTCTGCATGGCAATGCTGCCGTTGATGATCACAACGGCCGACAAGACAGTGAAGAAGAAGAAGAAGAAGTATCCATTCAACTTGGCCTCTTTGCAAAAAGGGATTTACAGCCCGGAGAGATTATTTTACGGGAATCGTCTCTTCTGACGGCCACGAACCGTCTGCATGACGATCTATGCGATGCCTGCAACGGGCCATTACCCGATTTATCAGGAAATGGCAACAGCGACAGTGAAGTTGCAGTGGCCTGTCAAGGGTGCGATGACATCATCTTCTGCAGCCAGACTTGCCATGACCAGGCTCAAGCAACCTATCACGGAGCCCTCTGCGGTCAAGAAGGACTGGATGCAATTGGGAAAGACGTTGCTGACCCCAAGGACAAAGCTGATTATCTCTACTTTCTTCTCCTGGCTCGCTCCATCGCCATGGCTGCCACTCAAGATGCACATCCGCTAGAATTGCCCGAAATCAAATATATATGGGGTGATTTTCACGAGTATCACGACGATCATCTATCGAGAGATGATGATGAGTATTACAACAAGAATATTGATCCCGCCTTACCATTCTCCTTCCAACTCAACATTCTACAGCCAATGCGTCTTCTTGAAGAAATGGGTCTAGACCCCTTTACAACTCTGTCCCGATATGATACATGGATACTGAATACGCTGTATGCCAAATTCAGGGGCACCGCATCCGGCCGCTTGTCGACCTGGGACGGCGGTCCAGAAGTCTGCGCCGTGCATCCGCTATGGTGTCTAGCAAACCATTCCTGCGATCCGAATGTGCGATGGGAATGGGGTGGGGAGATTTGCTTCGTTGTGAGGAAACAGGAGGAGAAGGCCGTTTGGAGACGGAAGAAATCTGCATCATCTACTGAAAAGAACGATGCGGAAGACGAAGAAAGGATCCACAAAGATGCGGGTGCAATAATTCGCATGAATGAAGAAATATTAAATCATTATTGTGATATTGGGCTTGATGTCCAGCAGCGAAGGGATTGGGCCAAGGGGGCACTCGGCGGATTGTGCCAGTGTGCAAGATGCCAATGGGAAGCTGCTTGATATTTAGAAATGCAATGCCTGATGAATGATAGATGTCTGTCAATAGATATGGTATCAAATTTATTTATACCCTGTCATCATTGGAAACAAAGAGCAATTCTAAGGCCATACATAATGCAAGCTTCGTGTCGTCGTCCCACGAAGATTATAAAGTACAAGAAAGGAAAAAAAATTGTATACACCAATTTATGATACAGATCAGAGTTTAAACATTCCAAGTGAAAAAGAATAACGAGAACATGCTACCAATTCGCCGAAAATAAATGTCATGTCATGAATATCATAGCAGTCTTGAGGGGGGAAATGTATCATTTGGCGTGATCAACGAGATCACCATACAGATCATCAGGTATTTTCCGTACAAAAGACACCGTCAGACTTATAACCTTGTCTGCTTCGAGTGGTGGGAATGATCGTAATAGTTTGTTGGGGCTGCGGATCATAGATGAAGTAAGTTATAACGTTGAGTTAGATTGAATGCAAAAGGAGGGTTAGCCATACCTCTCACTTTGCAATATTGCATCCCGCATTCGAATGAGCTGCGCTACTATGCAAAGAATGTTCAGATGCGGCCCGTAGGCAAATAGGAAATCCCACAGATGAAGTACTTCCGGCAACGGAGGAGTGCAAGCACACAAAGTCAAAACAGATGGAAAGGCATAGAGCTCTGCATACATTCCTTTTGAAAAAAGGTACGTTGCAAGCTTAGGGTCGACGATCTCTAAACACCGATCGACCAGACGAAGTCCCTTGTGAACGCCGTCCATTACGCCTCGTACGTACCCGGGGCACTCTTTTGTCACGAAGTAATGAAATAGCGCAAAAGCCTCTACCTCGCTGCGAGCTGCATAGAGGAACGGAGCGCACAGAACGTTCATGCCCTGCACGTAGATCGCTGGTTTTGTGGGCGGTGCTGACTCGCTTTCGGGTTCTTCCTGGATGGTTGGTGGGCTATCTATAGCAAGCTCCAGGAGTTCCTTCCTCCTTGAAGATGGTCGTGATGATGGTTGTTTGGCATTTTGTTGTTGTTGCTGCTGTTGGGCGTCATGCAATTTCCATGCAACCGCATTCAACAAACGGATCAGGCTTGCCTCGGTGACTCGGCGTTTAAATAGCGGATCGGTTGCCAACGTTCTAAATGTGTCATTCCGTATTTTTGTATATGCAGGCGATCTTCCTCGATGAACAAGCTCAAGATATTCATCCGTGGGTAGTGGAGGAATACCGAGGAGAGCCAGCCATAGGTATATTCGATATGTAGACTAGAAAACAAAACAGACATTCGATTAGCAAGTGGGAAGATACACTTAAGACTAGAGTCTATACATACCATGCCATCAGAATCTGCGTCTACCCGATTTGACAAGACCATCAGCCTCAGCTCCTGCAACGTCTCCAAAAGCCTTCCATCCGCTGGCCCGTCACGCAGCAGGGCGTCTAAGCCCGATCTCTTGATGAAATAGCCGGACGAGTCGGTCTTCCTAGCGGGGCGTTTTGTTTTTGCTGTTACTGTCACCAGCGGTACGGCGTTGCTTGAGCCAGATTCGCTATTCGATCTGGCTCGCGTACGGGTTCGTGCCGTCACCTCGGATTGAGCGTCTGGAGCCGTACCATTGCTAGCGGCATCGCGCTGACGAACATTATTTCCATTCAGTCCACTAGCTGAGCCCAATGGCTGTCCGAAGCTTGAATACGATGTTGACGTCAAGCTTTGATGCGACTGGTACTTGCGGAGCCGGCGAGGAGACTGGGGGGAGGTTGGGGGTATAAACGGCAGCTTTGTATTCACCAGCGAAGAACTGCTGTCAGGTGACATGGCTTTGTTTGTGTATGTGCGTGTTTAAGCTCGTTCCAGTCACTTAAGACTCAAGAGCGCATCAAATTCTTCGGCTGCTGCAGTGCATGCGGGGATGCACGTGATGTCTATGATCGATCTGGCGGACGCGTTAATAAGATTTACGCCGCGGCTGGCGCATGATGGGCCAATGAGAATCCATTCCGCTTATACTTAGTATAGTCATATAGTATAACTATATGAGTAGAACTGAGCGCTGGCACTCCTACTAGATTACTACCAGTCTACCACTAACCAGGTCCACTTCTCTTCTACGAGTTATATAGTCACGATGTTAAACCTAAATCCACATACTTTATCTCGCAGCGTCTTATCTATCTGCTTGACCTTGTATAATTGTATTCAATAATCCTAGCTTGGATCCTACTTCGCCAACAAGGAGTATCGAGAAGTACTAAAGTTTTCTTGTCACATATTCTGGACTTATGCTGGATTATATGTTTCTTTCTCCACTGAACAAGACCCGAGCGTCGAAACTAACATAGAGTTTCAATACAGGCGGCAATTAGTTACTACGCAGGACGCCATATTTGGGACATCACTCTTCCTATGTTAATTCATGACTCGAAGGTAATTTCAATTCTTCAAACAATCAGAACGCACATGGCTAACACTTATTGTACTCAATAGCCCGAGGTGTGGGCTGAATGGTGCTACCTCGTAGTCTCCGGCACTGTGAAACTATCCTATCTACTCCTCTACATCCGCATCTTCGGTCCATTCCAGCGAATCACTCCAGTCATGTGGACCGGTGTGGTGTTTGTTTCATTAATATATGTCGTCCTGCTGATAATGTCGATTCTTGATTGTCAACCTATTCATCGACACTGGGACAAGATTGTGAATGGACAATGCTTACTTGCAATGGTCCTCGCATATTCGTCTGGAGCTTTTAACGTTGCCACGGATTTCTTCGTTCTCGTTATTCTAATGCCAACCGTTTGGTCTATGAACCTGACCACGGCGAAAAGTTGCGAGTATCCGCTGTTTTTGGCTTGGGTATTATGTGAGGGATTTTGCCTATTCATCAATGGGCCTTACCTTGAGTCGATGAGGCCGTGCAATTAAACTAACGACTGTTATAGTGTGGTTTCCCTAAGCATTACTCGTCTTGCTAAAACTCCGATTGTTTTTAAATCCACCGATCCTTCATGGGATTTGTCCAATTTTGCTATTTACTCGTAAGTCTTCTTGATTTTAGAAAAAGAAAATGCGAATATCAGGAAGTATATATACATGGTACTAATACGGCATAACAGCATCCTCGAACTCAGCTTCGGTTTTATCTGTTGCTGTCTCCTTACTTTCCCAGCCTTCGTTGAGCACCACGGCACAACCGTGATGAGCTAGCTGCGATCTCGTACCAACTCCTCCGGAGGATCAGACTCCAAAGGCATATCGTCTTCCCCTCACTCTGAGAAAAGAAGGCAAAGCCCGAAGACCGACAAGCATTCTTTCAATTGATTCAATAGTGCCGACGCCCGTCTCACCTTCGCCACAGCACCTGCAAGGCTGGTCCAAAGTGCTGATTTAGAGACAGGCAAATTGCGTGATCTCTCGAGTTCGAGATCTAGATTAGAGCACGTCGATCTTTGAGGTTTGGTGTTATTGTTTATATTTTGATGTTGCCGCTCTATTATCATCCTCTCGGTTAATGAATTGGTGTTTCTAATGGGCGAAGTTTTGTCTGCATTACGCGAAGACTTCCAAGGTTGTCTTGCATATTTACGAGTGTGACTTGGTGCAGTCACTTGTATATACAATGATGAAACATGCACCGAATAAATGAATTATGTCGAGTATCTATGTAGGTATGGGTTTGGCTACCTAGGTACGTCCAAAGTACAGTATATATCAGCAAGACTATAACGCGACTAAACGCTGGTGACGATGAATTCTCAATGTGATCTTCTACAATATCACGACTCTTTCGTGTCGTATTGATAGCATAGAAACCCATCCTGGGTATCCATAACATCGGCTACACTGGGCCACATCGAATGAAAATCTCCCATATCAAGCAAGTCGCTCAACGAGCCCTTCACCAAAGTGTCATTTCTCGAGTATCCGTTATACTCCAGGCGACGAGAAGTTGATAGTTGCTGCCAACTCCACCATAAGCGATCGACTTGTGCATGGTGCAGGTAGAAAACGGGGTCTGCTACTGTTTGTAAGCAACCGTATCTTATCATCCTCATCTGCATTCATATAAGATCAGGGACCCACCGTTAGGTGCAGTGACTTTCGAAAAGTCACCCTGGATGATATAGGGTATCACCAAGTGTGATGTCTGTTCTAGCTTGAGCAGAAAATCAAAGTAGCTGCCGTGTGCTTGGACAATCCCCTTCACTGCTGCTGGCCGCACGGTCAGATTTCCGACTCTCCTAACAGTTACTTCGTCCAGAGCGCCTCTTGATAGGCAGTGAGGGCTATGACTGCCCTCAAAGTAGACTGGATGCAGTCCAGCAAAAGGACCAGAGGCTACGCAGCGCCCCCCAGCGACACCTTCAGACCAGGCTTGATCGCCGGTAGGTCCAAATCCATCGTTTACATTCCAAATGGGAGATCTGGAGAGATCTTCGTAGTCGAGAGTCCAGTCCCAATATCTAATCAACAGGCAACAAATAAGTTGAGATATTCGACCACCAGAAAGACAATCCGAATAGCCTAAGTCAGACAAAAATGGAGGACAAACTTACGGCAAGGAGCCCTGGTAACTACAGTGTTCGTACAACGCCTGCTCATAAACATGAAGAAACCACCGATGCCAGGGTAGAAACGGAGCGGCGTTATGAGCTACATTGACGCGTAAAAGCAAGGGGGCTTTATTCAGCTTCCTGAACCAAAATGAAGAGAGATTCTGACCTACAATAGTTACCGATTGTTGCATGTAGAAGTGCAAACTCGTCATGAATTGACGCATTTTGATGTCTCAGAGATGTGGATGGTGTTTTAGTCAGACACTGTGCAGCACTGATGTACAACAATTTTTCTTCTTGATTAAGCGTCCGCCATTCTCTTCTAACATTTGGATGCAGACAAGCCTTTGGTGAGACGGGATTAGACGTTGATAGTAATGATACCAAGAAGAATGAAGCCACCCCGACCAACACAAGGGTGAGTGGCAGCAGCCGGCATCGCGCTCTGAGACTCGACTGAGGACCACTCGAGTCCGCTGTTGATAGAGGCAGGTAAGCAACAGCATCATTTGAGGTGAGCATCTTAGAGAACAGTTCAAAAGATGCAGTACAATCCATCTACCTAGGGCGTTAGGACACCTCCAGGGCTGGTTCATTTGATAATATTCTGCGCAATTTATGCCACAATTGAACTAAATCTATACACCTCTCCTTTCTTTTTCTTCTTATCTTATTTTTCAGCTTTTCTACATGCATGCATGTCTCAGCTAGGCAATCTGAGAGACCATCATACCTAGGTAATACCAACTGCCCCGGGATTGCCGTGTAACATTCTCCAAACCCAGTAAATACTGTCCTACCTTTGTGTTCTCGTGCGCCCTATGGTATTTTCCCGATATCGCATCTTTTCAAATTTCTTCCATCGCAGATTTAATTATTCAAAATCTCCTTTGGTGGTCATCACACCCACAATTAGTCGAAATGGCTTATCAATATAGACCACTCGCCGCAGCCGAACACGGCGAACAGCTGTCTGATCACAAATCGTCACACAGAAAACGGAATTCCATCTCGTACCTTTTTGGGGTCTCAGCGCTAGTTCTTCTATATGTTATTTCTTTCCTGGGAGGAGCGTACTGGTCGTCCTTGCCATGGTCAAAAAAACTTCATGGTTCGTGATCTTCCATTTATAAAGGTCCTCCTCTCGGAACACATCTGAATTCTAGGTATTCATGGAGTACTAGACATGCAGGGCGCAGCAGCCCTTGACACCAACCACATGGGAGCAATTTTGGTGGATTACAGAGTATAGCGAGACAGCGAATAGATCGCATACTGACGAACTTTGGGCAGCCATCCTGCCTTCTCACGGGTTTGTAGCACTGGATAGGGAGTATGCGAAAGAGAAAGGATGGCCCCAGAGCATGTACCTACCTCACGATAAGAACAAGGGCGTCTATTTGCTCGAAGCATATCACTATTTGCATTGCCTGGTACGTCGATAATATAAATATTATTATTATTTTCATGGGCTGATAGTGATTGCAGCGAATTCTTCGGATTACATTATGGGAGGCTGTGGAACAAAGACCTTATACATACAATCCTCCAGGCGCGCATTTGGACCATTGCTTCGACGCTATTCGTCAGGTACGCTTGAAAATCATTTAGGAAAACAGTTCATGCTACCGGCTACTACTGACGACTAGCTAATATCCTTGTTCTCCCATAGTATGTCGTATGCAAGGCAGACAGCACGCCCCTTTACACATTTGGAGATTTTACGGCAGGCGACGGTCAATCACATCAATGTAAAAACTGGTCCCAGCTCCGTGATTTTGCAACGAAGAATACAGCTTGTTATAGAGATAGTATCAAGGAAATTCTCCTCGGCGAACACTTCGGGTTCTGTGATGACGGTAGGGATAATGTCCTGGAATTATCCTGAAAGTAACATGGAAAAGATCACATACAGATGGACATAGACCCCATTTTTTAAGATCTTTTTATATGCCCACATCCTTTCTCTACCTAATCATCGTGAAAATGCAACTCAGATGGAATAAAAGATCCTTTAATGTCGTACGCTCTCCATTTTTCTGCCCAAGCTTTCAAGCCCTCGTAGTCGCGGCACTCTCGCTGGAAACCCCAATTGAAGTCAATGTTGATATTAACGCCCTCTCTTACGCTTTCCAGACCGGAGTCTGCTGCACATAGTATTCCCTGTCGAAGGTAGTCGAAGCAATGTCCCACGTGTGCAACGCGATCAATACCCAAGTCGAAGTCTTCTTTCTGAACATCTTGTGTCGAGTTAGTGTAGTAGGCTCGGCGGATCATGTACTGCATATAAATTAAACCTTAGAAAAGAAGAAAAGAAAAGAATAGTAAAGTATAATTAGGCAACTCTTACCAAGCAATGCAACTGATGAAAGACGCCTACAACAGACAGGTTCGGAGCGAGTTCGGGATGAGTTACGTATCCCACACCGTCTAGTAAATTAGAAACACAGCAATGTCATATCGTTTCAAGAACGAAGCGGGCGATAACAGACATACCTGGAATCATAGCATCCCATATAGGCTCTTTCCCACCCTCGTCAGATGGCGGTGCCTCAAATTCCTGGTAATGGCGTACATGTTGTTTTACTGCAATGCCAAGTGAGACTGTCAGGTAGAGAGAAATTATTAGTTTTTAGTAGCTCTTCCTTCTCGCTTTCTCCATACCTTGCGGAATACATTCATCACAAACAGCGATTGTAGAACGCTCACTTGGTACAGGTATAGCACTTCCGACAAAGATTCCTATTACCAAACCAAAGAGCCATAGTAGCGTCGCTGCTAACACTAGAAAGATGTTCATTTTATTGAACGTATGGCTTTTCCCAAATAAGTCATTATTAGCACGCTCGTCAGAGGTAAGTCGAAAGTATGTTGATTGTTCTTCCATGGCAGATTGTAGAAGATGGTGGTCATGCAATGCTAACAACGAGTACGGTAGAGTAGCGGACTGACAGCCTTACAATAAATAGGTGAAAGGAATTGAAAAAAAAAAAAGAGCAGTAGCTCTGAGAAGTGGTAGGATCTTGTTAACTATGGTTTCTAACCCAAGCGTACACAGCTATCTATGAATAAATTATAATCGATGCTGTGCATATGGAGAATTGGCCTTCGCAAACAAACAAAGCCCTCCTTAAACATTGACTAGGCTACTACAACTTCTTCATATTCCCAGATCATTAAAAGCTTCTTATTCAATAGACGTCGCCAATAGCATTGAAGTCAATGTCTTCAGGAGATTGAGCGCGCTCTACGATTTGTCAGTCCTAAAACCACAAAACAGAACATACATACACTGACCTGCTTCATCGTGCGTCCCACCAATGGGAGCAGCCACAGTGAGAACAATCAGTCCGAGGAAGGAGAGTAGAAAAAACTCAAAGGCACGCATTTTCCCTTATTTTGCTATATTCTGGTGGGTAGTCAGAAACAGCAATCAAAGTAGATAGACATACACCATTGCAGGTAGATCTTACAAAAACAATACTTTTGATAAAAGGTTTCGGCAGGTAAACGGGGGTTGGCTTGGTTTGAACTTTTCCGGTTGATGAGCAAATTGAACCTGACAACAGCTGGATGTTACCCAGATGCTTCCTTATAAACCCACCCTCTATCTCGGCCTCAATGGCTTTCAAAGGATCAAATAGGTCAGATGGTTGAAGATGCAGTTTGCTTCTGAATTTCTCACCGCTATTTGCATCTGATACCTAGGTGATATTAGTCATATTTACTGATAGGAAGGAATCTGTAGGTATCCTCACACAATTAGAGACACAATGGGAGGCCTGATCGATGCACTGTCAGAACAGCATGGTGCATGTAATACAAACTGATTTTATTTCGAACGAGTATTTCGGAATACATGTGATAACAAGCAATACAAGATAAGTCTAGCCAGTGGTTTTGGTGATGAAAAGAGAATAGCCAGGCCGAAGGCATGCAAAAATGCGCTGTTCAAGCAAGCGGATAACCGATGAGACACAGTCCCCGATCCTAAAGGGGCAATTTTATCCTCAACCAGGCTGTGGAATTTGATTCCCGAGATCACATATCCGAGAATGAATAAGGTACTGTTTAATTTATCCTGTGGGTAGTACCAGTGTGCTGCAATCAGTTATCCGCAAAAGTAGTTTGACCAGGATCCCAGCTATTACGGACATTCGGGTTTGTAGTACACGGCAATACTCTATGAATTAGGCGTCCATTCGCGCTTGTAGCGGCCAAGCAAAAAAAAAAACATCTGAGTGCTATTGTGTGAGATAGCTGATTCGTTGAAATACTGCCATCATTCGCCCCCATTTTTCGAGGGTCTTGATTGCTATCGTGCCAAAAAAAAAGACGGCAACTATGCACTCAGAATCCGATATTGCACGGCTCGCTTCTACAATTTCTAGCTCTACAGCAGAGTTGGAAAGATGTCTGGATGAGGAGGGAATATCCATACCCACGTTTGATGCAGACTCTCCTGTACAACTGCCTCAGATCCCTAGTGTTGTCACGGCCACAAACATCGCTATCAACGCGTGTATGGAGCTTCTGGATCGACTTCAGGGGCCCTTGACGTGCTTATTGCCATTGGTGGGTTAGAATCCTTCCACTGATTATAAATCTACTAATTTGGGGGGTGTGACAGTATAAATGCACCAGTCTACAAGCCATCTCGCGCTATGGCATCGCCAGTCATGTCCCATTGGATGGCGAGATTTCATACGCGGATCTATCGAAAGCATGCGGAGCGCATGCCAGTGATTTGAAACAAATCATCCGTTTCTCGATTGTCTATAATCGACTGTTCTTGGAGAAACGAAAAGGATATGTTTCGCATTCAGCAGGGTCAAAATTGTTGGCGCAAGATCCCATTGTTGAAGCTGGTGTTGGGCAATTCGACGAATTTTATGGCTCCTTTGCTAGGGTATGTGAGAGTATCTATATGCTTTATCAATCTTAAACTAATTTCAGTGTTTCAACGGCATTAGACAGTAGATGCTATGATGAAATTCGAGGGATATGAACCAAATCAAACGGTATAAATACCCCTTTTTTTCGTCTCTGCGTTCACGGGCTTGGGAAATGATATTGACAT
The DNA here is from genome assembly GCA_023625875.1 of Trichocomaceae sp. PYS4502. Lineage (NCBI taxonomy): Eukaryota > Fungi > Ascomycota > Eurotiomycetes > Eurotiales > Trichocomaceae > Trichocomaceae sp. PYS4502. The sequence continues at coordinate 24,982 of JAMAFX010000067.1, forward strand.
CGAAAATCTAGGGCTTTGCTTTATCCCACAACATTGATCGCACAGTATTTGAGTATATTCGCAGCAGACCCGAAAAGGCAAAGCAGTTCTCGGATGCTATGAAATTCTACACCGGTCCTATTCCAGCCTGCTCCCCAGATTCCCTAATAATTGGATACCCGTGGGCCTCACTTCCCGATGGGGCAGTGGTCGTCGACGTAGGCGGTTCAGATGGACACGTGGGTCGCTTAATTTCCCAAGCAAACCAAAATATTCAGGTGATTGTTCAGGATTTGCCATTTGTGGTGGAGGAAGCTCAAGCTTCGGGGATCAATGATGGGCAAGCGAGAGTCGAGCTGAAACCACATGATTTTTTCACCCCACAGACAGTGGTGGCAGATGTATATCTTTACCGGTGGGTGATGCATGATTGGCCGGATAAGTATGTTGTTCAGATCTTGAGGCAATTGGTACCCGTGTTGAAGAAAGGCGCAAAGGTTGTTGTGAATGAGAGCCTGTGTCCAGATCCTGGGGTGTTGCCACTGGCCTTGGAAAGGTACATTAGATATCTAGATTTGATGATGTTAAGTATCAACAACTCTCGTTTGCGGGATGCGGAAGAATGGCAGGGGCTATTTCAGGAGGCAGATCCTAAGTTTGGAACTGTCAAATGTTGGACCGTCCCCAATGCGGCATTATCTATCATTGAGTCTGTCTGGGAGGCGTTCTAGGTAGACACCAGATATTTTAGTGAGTCCTTGAAATCTCGCAAGTTAATTGATAATAGCAAATTACAGAAATATTACTCAGGAGAAAAGCACACTTCAATACACGGTTCCCCTTCCTAGCACTGTCCAAACCATCTACCTATCCTTAAACAACAGGTTTTGTCACAGCTTCACAAATTTGCAAAATACCGTCTAGTTCCTCGTTTGAAGTTCTGCCCATTCCACACTCCGTAGCAACACCGAATTTGGGCAGCACTGACTGGGCAATCTTGATGCGCTTTCTTGTACCTTCCTCGTCGTTGGCGTGTACTAAACCAAGATATACTTTCGTGCTCGCGGGGATGTTCAATTTCTCGAGCGGAGCAAAGTAGAGATTATCATCTATATCCCTAGGCACAGGCATGTGAATCCATGACACGGGATGACTGATTTGCTCAACGATCCTATTTGCAAGCTCGACCAGGAGTGTCATATCCTCCGGCTCGATGAAATGTTTATGGTTTAGGTCACCATAGCAAAGATGAAATCCAAGAGGCACATTCTCCGGGATAGGCTCACAGATGCGTTTAACACGCTCAAGTATCCCTTCTTTGATTGGAGAGAAATGGGGGATAAAGAACGGATCTGTCGCTCGCCCCTTTTCGACCTCTAGCATAATCATCTCGAAGCTGAGGTCCCATTGCAACGCAAGATCCTCCGCGGGGATGTTTTTAATGATAGCCTCGAGTGATTTGAGAAGCTGCTTCTCGTACAGTGGCTCCAGTTGGCGATGGAACTCGGGCCTCGTGTGGCCGTGCACGGGGTTGAGCGGGGTGGGCAGCGAGACCTGGAAGCGCACGCCATGGGGGATAATGCCTTGCTCTCGGGCTTTCGTAAAAGTTGCATAGGACTTCAATGCGGCATTATCGTAAAGAGTCGGCAGGATGGTAAAAATCCCTGTATGGCCTGCTGGCAAATCGACTCCTCCGAGAAATTTGCGGAGGGTCTCTATCGGAAACCGGTCAAGCTGCCAAGCAATATAATTTTCTCGAACTCCAGTTTCTCCATCGGGGATGGATTGTAAACGACCTGGCAGGGCGGCAGCTGTTTTTGTGAAGACTTCTTCAGCAGAGGATAGCGGAATGCTACCTACGAGGAGGACACCACCGTCAGCCATGTTTGATGTATAGTTTGAGTTCTGCGTCGGGGCAAAAACTGAAACAGGATTGGAATTTATGAATAGGAGATGGAGTCAACGAGTAGAGGAGGGCGAATTTAAAAGGTTGCAGATACCTAGACAGATGAGTAGGTAGGACGAAATATAACAAAGAGAAGACTGTATATCATTGATGTATTGTACGGTACCGCCTGTAATACCTAGGTAGCTGGCGCATATGCATGGTAATTTACACAGCATGATCAGCAGTCTTGGATTTCCTTTTTCTCAGCTGGCCTGTTTAACAATTGTACCGTGATACAGTGACTTGCGATTCTCCCACAATCATCCATGGATGCCATTCGTGTATCTCGGTCAGAATCAAGCTATAATAGGCAGCTATATATTCCTCAGCGGCCCTGTGACGTTCGGGTCAAAAAGGTCGACAGATCTCCAAGACAAGCAGACTTAATCGATATACAGACGCGATGTCCAATCTTACTCCCGAGCAGCTTTCCGACTTTCAAGCGCATGCAGGTGATACTCTGCAGCCGAATGAAATTGCCGCGAATGTGTGTGGCTATCTGTTCGCGGTAATTGCGGTTTCTCTTAGAATAATTGCTAGAAAGGTCTCGATGGCAAAATTCGGGCTAGATGATTATTTCATCGTTGCTGCAATGGTTGGTATCTACTAGCTTATTTCTATACATCGAGTCTTGACGGTTGTTAAATTCATAACTATAGGTGCCACTGACAGCGTACACTATCTTGATGGGTTTATCTATTGCAAACGGCGAGGGCAAGCATATAATATTCGTCAAAAACCCCAAGGTCTTTCTACAGGTACGCACACTTGATATCACACCCTTTCAATGGGCGAATTAGCTACAAAAGCGCTAAGTCTTTCATCCTTCATATCTCGCAGGAATACGTTGCCGCTATTGTTGTTTACTCAACGGTAGTGGTGCTTACGAAATTTTCGATACTTTTATTTTACCACCGGATCTTCAACGTCAGCAGGTCGGTGACGGTGATCTCTTATACCATTGCGGCCGTCGTCATTTCATACAATATAGCTCTGATCTTTGTCGCTGCCTTCGAATGCATCCCATTTTCCAGTTTGTGGACCGGAATGCCAGGAAAATGCATTAACGTAATTCCTGCGTACACTGGTTTGGCGTAAGTCTTTGACCTATGAAGCCCTGGGTGTAGTTGATGCTAACTCGATTTCGCGATATCCCTGGCTAGCGTTGTGAATGTGGTCACTGATTTGGCCATCCTAGCTCTGCCTATACAACCAGTCTTGAGTCTGCAACTAGCAAGAAGTCAGAAGTTACAAGTTCTTGGCATCTTTATGCTAGGTGGAGTGTAGGTTTTATCATCCTCATTGATAATACTCAATTGTCACACTCAACATCATAACCAACCAATATAAACTAAACATATAAGCAGGGTTTGTGTATTCGGTATTATCCGAACAGTCGCGATAACGAACACAAATTTCGTTGATGCAAGCTGTTCGTAACCTCTATCCGCTACTGAAGGAATCAAAAATATTCTTTTGGATTCTAACACGCGTATTTGACCAGGGACCGCTACCATGTCGGGAATCTGGTCATACACCGAGATCTCCGTGGGTGTAGTTGCTGCATGCCTGCCCACACTACGACCACTCTTCAGGAAATCCATCAGAGCCTCACATTCGAACATGCAAAAACGCAACGTCGTCCCCTGGGGAAGACTCTCTCCTCAGCGACCTGGTCTGACGGAGATGGTGAGATTCAACGATTCCTGTGGGTCTGACGCCGTTGCGCTCACTGATCGCTTTGACAATTCCTATGAGAGTGAGGCATGGGTGGGAATACAGCATGCTCGATCATTCTAGTCCAGCATGCTTGTTGTCTCCATTCCGAAGGCTGGGTGTATATCCATGGACATTTATGTGTAACCTCCAACCTTATGTTTAGTGATTTAACATCTGGGTGGTGTGTATACGCTCCACAACGTGATGTTTAGAACCGACCACGCACATGCTATACAGATCTACAGATGGACTCTCCAAGACAATACGTATCATATATGTACGTATCTAGATAGAAATAAGGGACGGACCGAGCGGGTATTCACATCGGGAAAACCCACGTTCTCTGTTGTAAATACCCTGTTGAGAAGAAAATCGTTGATACATGCTTCGTAATGGTTCTACCCTTACCACCCCTAAACTCCAATCCCAATCACATATGTCGGATTGGTGGGTTTACTCCAGGCCAATCCTGAATAGTATCTTATACGGATGGGAAAGGAAGGAGTGACTAGCAAGATTGTATGTATTGAGTTGTCTGTCTGTCTGAATACATCAGGTTCCAAAGCCGGGTTTATATAGACATATTGACGGGGTGATTTGCGAGCTATCAAGAGTGGTAAACATTGGGCTGAAATCTAGGTGCCCAAATATCTATCCTAAGGTGGCCAGCTGGCCTTCAAGATGGAGAGGCCAATCTTTCTGTCTTGTTGGATATCCGGATTATCTGACAACATATGTCTAATGTCTAGTGGCAGGTCAAATTTATTCTCTACCCCGCGCACTAAAGTTCTACCACCGGGCAATTGTATCCCGCCGAATATTCTCTTCCCTAGGTAATAGCTGGAAGCTAGATACAAAGATTCTTCAGGCATGACTCGTAAACAAAGGATGTTGATGGGAGTTTCTAATACAAAGCCCTAATCCGTGTACGACTGTCACAGTATATCTTAGACGGAGTCTTAGTTGATATAAGTAAACTAATCATTTTTTGCACGACGAGCGACAGTTCAATGTCTTTATAAGGAGTATGCCATATGTGACAGATCGAAATAGATATACGTAGTTTAGTTTTATAGGCATGGCCGTATTGTGAGCTTGCTTTGGCATGGAATTCGCGTCATACAGCGGCCATGCCGCTGCTTCTCGACTTCCACTCTAGATTGATAGCCTTCAGCATGTATCAGATCTTGAGAGCAGTAACATTGGTACGTGTAGCTTTGAAAACTTATTCCTGTATGGGTGAAGCGGAATCCCTCTTGTTTCTAAATAGAGTCTGTAAGATCATGTATAGCGGCATTCATTTTGGATCTAGGATATATGCTACAGTCGATATTGCACTTACATAGGTATTATCTTATGCAATCTCTGGAACTCGTATGAAGTTAAACTGGACTAGCAGAGTATCCAAATCAAACATATAGCTCCCGTTTAATACTAGCAGTTGGTTCTAAGATAAAGAAGTTAGTATAGCTTTAATTGCAGATCTATCTCTTCAGACTTTAATCCATATTTATAGAACTATTTACCTGCATTTTCCAATTATAAAGTAACTATCTGGATAAAATTCTATTGGACATTTCATGGCTATCCACTGTTTCTTTGACCAAGGCTCTCATTTTGATGCTTTGAACAAAAAAAAACATAACAGAATCAAGCAATTCATTAAGAAGAGCCCGGCTCCCATTGTCGTTGAAGCGCCCAGTCTCGAATTACCTCAAAGTCGCGGCACATATGCATATTCGAAGTTATTGCCTCCGGCAAACTGAGTTTCTGGATTGTAGTCATACGCCATGAGATTTATGTCCACGGATCTTTTGACGAAGGTAATCAACCCAGTGGTCATTACACACATATATGTTAGCACAATGTTGTATGATATGCTTGCCTATAACCTTCTCGAGCGTAACATAAGAACACTTACCAACATGTTGCCGGACCGTATCTGGTGGCCCTTGAAAATCAGCCCAATTAGGATAGTATTCGCAAAAGATGTATTTTCGGATCATATCGATACAGTGCATCTGATGACACACCTCAACAAGTGCGACGTAGCTTTCTCCCTGTTGAACAGCCCCGACAGTAGATATCCCCAATGCTCTTACTTCCTCAGGGTCGAGCAAAATTAGATGTCCTGAGAATATAATGAGTGCCGTCCACGATAATTAGATAAGCGTTTTATCACCTTCACTAACATTGGCCCACGCTTCATTCAATTCGGGACGAGGTGTTCCTCTGAAGACCGAAGGAACGTTATTCTCAAGGTGGAATTGTCTTGGATGATACTCTACAAGATTCCAGAGCGAGTCAAGAGCTGTGCATAGAGATGGTGAGCCTGGATAACTGCCTGCTATCAAAGTAGCGAGATATGATACGCACAATATCTTCTCTGCTAACAAATCATCTTCGGTGCTGATTGCATGATTATGAAATAGATAAAAGATCCAATCAGCAGAACCAGGAATGATTCCAAAAAAAATGTAAAAACAGCTGCGAGATACTGTGATAGGTAGAGGCTTCTTGAGCGAATCACAAGACTCTTCTATGCCCCCAGACGAGTCAGTTTCTGCTCCTCAGAAGTGTGAACATCTTGGTCTTCGTACATGGTCATGCTTGTTTGGGTTCAAGTGCTAGATAGGCAAATGTGTAATAATTTGGAGTTTGGATACATACAAAATTAAATAAAGTCAGACAAAGCGACTGCGGTCACTTGATTAACGTTACAGCTCTTCTAGAAGAAGGTCCTATCACACATACCTATCCTGCTGACCTGGATCATATCAAACACGTTAACTGCATAAGCCGAAGAGTCAATTTCAAGAGTCATGTCGCTCAGATAATGGCCGGTTTGACCGAGTGGAGCTTTTAGAATGTTCCCGCTTTGGTGTCGACGAAAGTGCAGCATAAGATTATGCAAGCTAGTAGTAAGGCAACGTAGTAATTACATTGCAGCATAGGATTGCATAGATATCAAATGTATATTATGCAAGCTAGTAGTAAGGCAGCATAGTGATTGAATTGCGGCGCACGATGGGAATGCTTCATACTCCGTATTCCGGAGCTGCAATCGACCTTGATATCATGCTGTTTTAGAATAGTGGTAATAATCAGTTGTCACTTAAGTTAATCTACCTGTTGTAGTTATAACTTACAGTAAGAAACACATCCATGATTGCACAGTCTGCACGGGGCCAGTTAATTATCATAGTGTATTTTCACTTCGCTGCTAGGCTCTTCAGTATGACCGCTAAAATTTCTTTATGTGAATTGTCGAACTTGTAGTTACGGAGTACTCCGTAGAATTGTTAATTAAACCCGGCTAGTGTAACTGGTGGTATTTTATTACAGAATATTTTACACCCTCTCTCTATATAAGATATTCTATAATAAAATACCATTTAGTTACACTAGCCGGGTTTATTTGACAAATCCCGGGTTTAATTAAAAACCCCTCCGTAGACAGAATTGATAAATATTTGGGCATTCATGGCTAAACAAGTTGATTTACAACGGGGAAGATTAAACATCCGTCATGGCAAAAACTCCGTTGAACCACGCATCTATCGATGCCCGGCATGAGTTCATTAAAGAAGTTATTGAACAATACTTTGGACGAGAGGCAAGCAACTCCAAACCTTACTATACCTAGGTAGCTTTCGGAGCTGACCACTACTTACAGGTCTCATCCATCGCTCGCCTGGGCCGAGACTCAAACAACTATGCTCATCTCATTTCTCTTACAGAAGCATCAGCTCCATCAACCATGCCACCTCAATGCTTAAACCAGGCACGAAGCCACTTCCACAATCAACACAAAAGATCGTTTTTCGCATTTCAAATCCAGATGCCATGTTGAACAATGCAGTTCGTGTTGAGAATGAAGTTGCAGCAATCACGTTGATGCGAGACGCTCTTCTTCAATTTCCGGTAAGGATTGTTCCAGAAATATATGCTTGGAATACAGCGGCAGAAGGGTCAGGTTGGATAGTACAAGAGTACATGCGTGGCGAATTACTAGGTGATAGATTCTCCAAGCTCTCAGATATGCAGATTGAGCATGTCTTGGATCAAGTAGCGCGAATCTTCAAAGCGATACAAAATTACACTCCTGATGTCACAGGATTCGGAGGCTTGAATTTTGACGGCGAAGGAAAAGTGGTAACTGGTGGGTTGACAATCTGGTTCAATGGTCCATTTATCACCTATCCAGACATGTATCTGGGTATTTTTCGGAAGCAGATAGAGCTGTCTCAAAATACGGCACTTATTGACAGTTGGAGGGGGACTGATCTTGGAGAGCGGCTCAAAATTTTAGACGAAACTGGAGGCTTCGTCAAGTTGATGAGTGAGAGCTCTGAAGTACAGCCAACTTTGGTCCATGGAGATTTTAGTAAGCATTATCCATCTTCTATTTTGAATGGACGAAGCTTACTTTGACTTTAGGTCTCGAGAATATTTTATTTGAGCCAGAAACACTCCAAGTTACTGCTTTGCTCGACTACGACTTCACACATATCGCTTCACCGGCCGACGAATTCTTCTACTCATTTATGGACTTTCATGGGCTTGTCCCTGGCCCATATGAGGATCCACAGACGGAGCGTCTAAGACTGGCCCAACTCAATGGATTCAGCGACACTAACTTGGGAGAAATTGCTGGTGTAGACTGGAAACTTGCGAAGATGTGGCAAGCTGCCATGAAGAAGGCCCATGTCAAAACCCCTGCCGATATTGAGCATATTGATAAGCTTGCTACTATCTACTGGTTTCTGCTCGATATCTGCCCGCCGTTCTTCCTCCTTCCACGGTGGTTGAAAAAGAGAACAGAAGAGCAGCAGCTGGCAGTTAAGAGAAAGGTAGAAAGAAATTTGGACAGATACCTGAAGCAATGGGGGTTTTGATAGCTTCACAATGTATGTCTATAGTGAGACCTCCCATTCAGACAACTTAACGAAGAATGGTTTGTCTACGCCAATAGATGAATTCTTAACCCATAAAAAACCCCATATCAATCTACTACTGTAATGGATTTGATGGCTTCTCCGATTCAAAGATGCCCTGAGCCCTAAGGAGTCATCTCCAACGGGATATCTCTTTGTTATGATTTCCTGTTTAGGCACCGCGGAGGTCTTTGTACGCACATATAAGTTCGCTCTGCGCGCTGTAGAGAGAGCTTCTTTCCTTTTTCTCTCCATGCTTAGTTTTCTCGCTGCAGGTTACATACCCTTAGCTAGAGCTTAGGAATGAACAACATCACACTAGAGAACGTTTCTGGCTATAACGCCTGCATGTTTTGTTCTGTTTCTCTTTCTTATTGGTTTGAATTCATTTGAAGTATAGAATCTTGCACATTTCCTACAAAAGAAGTTGTCGGCGGCAATTTCTTAGGGGTCCATTGTGGATGAGACATTAGATATAATTTAAAACAGCATTCAAAACGAAGCAACGCGTCTATAAACAAGAAAGCTAAAAGAGGAAAAGACTATATTACATGATCGCAGATTCAGTGAAGGAGATTAAGCAGGTCAGGGAGTGAGTCCGGACTAAGACCGAGAGCGCCCTCACAAAAGCGGCGGCAGCTTGAAAAGGGCAGGGAAAATACCTAGGTATGGTTCGAATAGTCACCTAGGCATATACTACTATATAGTTACACAACGTATACATACTTACAGTTATTTGTATAGACAACGTAGCGAGGACTGCCTAGGCATTGTTCGGAATTGATTTTCGGATTATCGCTATTATTTATCTAGCAAAAGACAGAAAGAAACCATGATCATACGCAGGTAATAACCACCCAGCCCTGGACCGAATCAAACCGGTTGTATATATACTATACCAAAACTCCAAGTACCTCCATGGTATACGCTCTTACCTGTCAACTCGAGCCAGACTTGGCTGCACTATGAGGCCCGTGTCCGTTGTCCGAATTGCCCATGATGCTACTAACAAAATCCTGGTAATGAAAGACCTCGCCCCGTTTCTGGCCATTCAGCCCGGCCAACTTTCCTCTGCCTCCAAACGCCCTTCGGCCAGTAAACCCGTTCAGGACCTCGTCCACCTCTCGTTCTGAGAGGGGGCTCTCGCCAGTGTCGGGGTTCGTGTGGAGCAGAGCATCGCGCAGTTCCGCCACATCCACCTGTCCGCTATCGTCATCGTCAAAGGCCGCGAACGCATTGAGAAGCTCTTTTTGAGAAGACAATGGTGCCAGTAAGTCGGAAAGAGTGCTCAAATATGTGGGCAAATTCATTGTTTGTGCCGCGCCAGCGGGGAAATATTGAGCGGTTGCACTTGATGACGAGTCTCGGCCTAATGAATTTGCAATCTGTTAGAGAAAAATATGGTATCAGGCAGGGGCTAGTGTTGAATGTCAGCTCTCAGCGTACCCAGATTTGACAGGACGTCGGCTATATCGTCTCGATTGACACTGCCGTCATTATCGCGATCGAGGACCTGGAATGCTTCTCGCATATCCCTCACTTGAGACGGAGGTAACCTGGATATAGCATCGCCGTTGCTGACAGTATTCGGGCGCGGCGATCGCGCGCCTAGTGGTGACGACAAGCTATTTCTCCCGGGAGCGCTTTTCGTCGGCGACTCCGGTGGTTCTCGCCATCGAGGTGACTTCGGGGCAGAGGCAGACACTGGTTGATCATCTGCGGCCAATGTTTCCTCAGTATCCCCGACAGTGTATGACTGATTAAGTTTACTGGGAGAAGTGACTGGCGTATGTCCTCTTCCAGGTGAACTGGCTGGTGTGCTGGCTCTGATCGCTGTGGTGGGCGAGCCTGGCGACGACGGGCGTCGAAATGGCGAGGCGCGCGGGGAATTAAAGGACAGAGGAGATGGTTTATAAGGCAAATTTGAGTTCATCTGCGAGTATTCAGCAAGAACTCCAGCGGCAGTGTGGTCTTGGAAAGGACTCACCTTGGTTGCGACGTGATAGCTTGGTTGTTTACTCGTCCTATCTTGATGGAAGGCGGGGGTGGGCACAAATCGAGCGCATCCAAGTCTAATCTTGACCACGCTGGCTGAAGGCTCTGTCTAAGACCTGCACGGCGTGATCGACCCTCGTTAACCACGGTGGCCCTGGTGAGAAGCAGTACTGGGCGAGTTGCATGTCGTCCATCGCAGGTAAACAAAAGCGGTTGCCATGTCTGGAATGCTGCTCTCTGATTGGCCGATCGACTCGGCCCCGTGCTATCGGGAGACTAGCCCGTTCGGGAAACTTGATGCCTGAGTTCTCAGTCCGCCATCCTTGCTCGACTTCCAAACTCCAAACTCCAAACTACAAAGCGAAGTTCTGAATCCACTCACCACTGACCACTGACTCCTGCTGCCATGAATCTCTATTGCCTACTATACGGCGCGCCTCAATGGCTATCTGACTACATGTGACTTGTTCCAGGACCACATTGTCCGCGAGCTCAGCTGGCTACAGCTAAATTATTCCCCCGCGAACAGCTAGCGTGGCCGGACGCTTTTCTACTGGTACTGACTCCGTGCTGTATACTAGATAGTAGATGCAACGCAAAGACAGCCCTCCCCCATCTTTGTAGGAAGCGGTCAATCACAGTCGTGTCTATCTTTTTGGATCCATGCTGATAGGGCGCTCGTTCCAGGCTGGCCCCAAGGGGAAAATTGAGGAGCATGAGTGAATACGTCTGCCACTACGTACTAGGAACACAACATGGCAAATACATTGGCCGATTCTCTGAACGAGAAATTGTCACTCGCGCCCTCCTTCCCGTCATCGTCGCAACTTACTGCGAGTGGAAGAACCAAGCTCTCTCCTGCGGCTTCGTTTATTAGACGCACTCCAAGCAATGCGCAGCAAGGCCCTCGGCGTCGATCCGTTCAGCATCCAGACGTACTTAACGGGCCGCGGAGATACAAGTCGCAGTATCCTCTCGACTCTTCTGAACGCCATGTGGAGTACATCCTCGTGGCCTCTTTCCATATCGACCGCGGTCCGATTATGGAACACCAGTACCCTGCTCCGATTAGTGGCGATGAGAGCATGCTCGCGGAACTAATGCTTCCAGATCAGACACACGTACGAAGCCAGGACTGGACTATTTTCTTTCTACACAAGGACACGGAATCGGACGAAGAAGACAACGGCGAAGAACAAGAGGGAGAAGAAAAGGACACTAAGAGAAAACGGCGAAAAGCACGGAGGAATAGACTGGTAACGGACCACGAAGACGACGATGAAACGCATGATGACGAAATATTGTCAGACGAGGAGGAAGATGATAGCGGAGAGGGACCGCCTCTCATGTACGTGTTGAACTTGGTAAATACAAAGCAAGACAATACAGTTCGACGGTGCGCCATCCCCACCCGCTTTGATTCTAGTTTTAGCTGACTGAAAGCAGCGGAGCCGTCGTTAAAGCCATGGCCATCTGTACACGCCACTCGTTTTTACATATATATAAAGTAAGCTCCTGTATTGGATACGCGGGCATGTAGGGCATGCTAACTTGTGGCAGCCATTGCTCCTGCTGGCCTTGGAGGATTACTTTAAAGCCCCCTACCCGGAGACTCTCGCTTCTCTATATAATGCGGTTAATGCGATGGATCTTTCTTTGCTGCCTCGCTTTACTCTTCTTGAACGAAGTATCCTACAAGCCACCGACTCGAAGGATATGTTCATCGAAAAATTCGAGCGCATGATTGAACAGCGAGTTGCGGATGAAGGATCTGAGCATACTTCAGGAACATCTTCCCCAGAGTCGCTCACGAAATCACGTTATGTGCTGCCACGCGACACCCATGAGTTTGAATCCAGAGTGGTGTACAACGATATTCCAATCCCAGTGAAAGTGCCCACCGTCATCTGGCCAGAAACCGTTGGTGATTTCTCACTTATCAAACTTATTCAAATCTTTGCAACTCCGCACTCTACAACTCCACAGCCATTCGCCCTTCACCCGCACCTTACAACCAATGGAGCTTATACACATCCAATTATAGTATTGGTTAATGCCATGCTCACTCAGAAACGGGTGATCTTCCTTGGACATAATCGCCCATCGGGAGAAGTAGCAGAGGCTGTACTAGCTGCTTGTGCTCTGGTATCTGGTGGCATACTCAGGGGGTTTACTCGCCATGCTTTCCCATATACCGATTTAACCAAAATTGATGATCTCCTCAAGGTACCCGGTTTTGTTGCTGGTGTCACGAACCCCACGTTCGCAAATCACCCTGAATGGTGGGATCTGCTATGTGATTTACCCACGGGTCGAATGAAAATCAGCAGCCGGGTTGAGCCGGCGCCAGTGACAGAAGGTTTAAAATTCTTCCAGCATCCAAATAGCAGCAATGTCTCGGGACAGGGGGCTGACCCCACAGGGGATGTGGCATTTATGGATGATATTCAGCGGAGTATTAGCCAGCGCTACGGAGAAGGAGTGATTCGTGCCAAGTGGCGGGCATATATCTATAAATTTACCAGAGTGGCGGCTGCATTCGAGGAGACTGTTTACGGAGCGTCGGCTCTCTATATCATAGGACCGGGAGAGGAAGCTGCATCAAGTCCCAGCAGTGCAAAAGCCGATCCGTCGGATCTCGCATCACTTCGTGGCCATGGTTACGTGTGGCCAGATGAGGTTAGTAAACACCGAGAACTTGCAGCATGCGTTTCTCGGATCGAAGGGTGGAGGAATACTCGGTCGTATTATGGATTCATCCAAGATGTGGCAGCTTCGTACAATGCGACCGGCCCCATAAAGCAAATAGATTTACAACACCATCATGATCGCCTACGTTCTTTGAAGCTATCACCCGAGGAAGCAGGGGCAATTTACCTGGCATTCTCACATTCGATACGCGATTACTCTGGCGTCTGCCAATTGCTGACGGTAACGCCGGAAAGCCAGGCAGGTCTTTTCTACGTTAGCCTTGGTCTTTTCCATCCAGACATCGCCGTGCGAGATGCTACCGTGGACTTGCTTGATCGTATTTCCAGTCATGAAGCTGGGAGACACTTCTGGAATCAAGTTGGCCGGTTTACAAAATTAGCGTATTTCCGTATCAAACGAGACCGCGATGCCCTCACCAGCCCGGCCCTTTCAACATCTAGTCGGGGAGATCCATTTGGAGGGCCGCTGCGACAGCAACGGAGCATCGTTGGCATTGCCTTGGGCGAGGCTTCTAATCGAAGGAGTTGAGTTGATGTTCTTTCCCACCATTTCTATTTTTTATTTTTGATACCATACCACATTTAGATATTTGCCGCCAGGTGTGAGCTCTGCAATTTATTAACTAACATATATGCTACCATAAGTGTTTGTACTCGTTATCTTATTAGATGCCAGGTATTCTTCGTGCTTTTAGGGCTGGCGCACTCACATGACCGGACCAATCTTGTAACATTCCTTGTTAGGTACTCAGCTCAAGCCTCAGCCCATCCCAGTCCGAAGCCTCACTCTTTCCTCAAAGCCTAGCCACTTTCGCTAGTGCCCAGCAGTTCAGTGCCTATTCTGCAGATATGTGGTAGTATAACTATACGCACGTAGTAGTACCTCGGCAGGCCAATTTGCGTATTCTTTTGACAGTCTCCCAGGTTAACTCACATTGCAGGGGCACATCGCAGAATTGCATTAGTACGTAGCCCAATAGGAAATAAGAACGTGGAAGCGAACACGAGCGAGGAGACAACATTCGAAGACTGCATAAGGCATAGCTATACGAGCGTTGAGGTTAAAGATACTAGCGCCTCTGTGGCGCTCTTAGGCCGCTCCACTAGTACTTGGTATACTATTACGGTCCCGGGTCCAGTGGTCCACTGTCTGGCAATGTCTCATATCTGTTTGTTGATGTAGATTGTAGCGAAGTATTCTGTCTGTGTCTCACTGTCTGGCAGTGTCTGGTGCCAAGGTGCTCGCTCAACTTTCAAGGTTGAAGGTTTAGCTCAGCGCGGATACGAAAAATCAGTTTAGCCAAGAAGAAACAAGTTCAAATTCTCACCTACGCACAGCTTGGGCGATTTGTCTAAGATATTCAAGACTAACTTCAAGAAGTGTATTGTAGCTAACCAACCAATAAACATGCAAAGCCAGGAACGAAGAAGAAAAGAGATACGTCGCAAGATAGTAAGATACAGCCACACGAAGAGAGTATATGCAACGGGGCGGTGGACAAGTTACAGCCACCCAAGCACTGCGTTCGTCCCCCCCAAGCACCACGGTCGAGTAGTAAACTCCGAGACTTAAAGGAATACGTCAGGTAGCGTATGAAGGGACGTGTACTAAGCAAGAGATGATTATAGATGGTAAGTTCTTGGGGGAGAGAGAGGTTGCCTTTTATTGGTTACTTCCGCACTGGCTTATGAACACGCAAAAACCACAGACAGCAAAATTACGCATCGATAAGGTTGGTACTTTGCTGCGCTGAGGTATCTTGCTGCTCTCCCGAGTTATCGCGGGTATCCTTGCTAGCAATCTTGCGAGCGGATCGGGCGTAGAACTCATCAAGAGTGCGCTTGGGGATACGGTTGAGGAGTTCCTTGGGATAAATGCGGAGTAGATTCCAGGCGATGTCCAGAGACTCGAAAATGGTGCGAGCCTCGTATGCAGACTGGCTAATAAAGGTGCGCTCGAACTTGTCAAGGAACTCCAAAGAAAGCTTATCTTCAGCAGAAAGAGCTTCTTCACCAACGACGGCCTTCATGGCGGCTATGCGATGAATAAATGCTGTCAGAATCAACGAACCGGGTTTGCCCAGAGGGAAAAGACTTACCGGCATCACGACCAATGGCGTATTTCGCGTAGAGCTGGTTAGACACATCTGAATGATCCTTGCGCGTGCGACCCTCTCCGATGGCAGATTTCATAAGTCGAGAAAGCGATGGCAAGACGTTGATTGGTGGGTATACACCCTTGTTAGCCAACTGTCGATCGATGAAAATTTGACCCTCCTGCATAGAATGTTAGTCTCACTGATCTATTTTTAGTGCAGAAAGCAGGGAACTTAAAGTAATGTAGCCTGTTAGATCAGGAATTGGATGTGTGATATCTTTTCAAGAAAAATGTTAGTTTTAGAAGAAAAGTTGGGAAAGGGGGAAGGGGCAGACCATACCATCGTTAGGCATTGTCAAGATAGGGATCTGAGTAATAGAGCCATTACGACCCTCAACACGACCGGCACGCTCGTAGATAGTAGACAAATCTGTATACATGTAACCAGGATAACCGCGACGGCCGGGAACTTCTTCACGCGCCGCGGAGACTTCACGTAAAGCATCGCAGTACGCCGAAAGATCAGTCATGATGACGAGAACGTGCTTCTCGAGCTGGTAGGCGTAGTATTCGGCAGTGGTCAAAGCTAAGCGAGGAGTAATAATACGCTCGATAGTTGGATCGTTGGCCAAGTTCAGAAAGAGCGTGGTACGCTCCATGCTGCCGTTTTCTTCAAACTCGCGGGTGAAGAATCGGGCGGTCTCCATATTAACACCCATAGCAGCGAAAACAATCGAGAAGTTCTCGTCGTGGCCATCATGAACATCCTTGGTGGGCTTCTTTACTAAGCTTGCTTGCCTAGCTATGCTTGCAGCAATCTCGTTATGGGGAAGGCCAGCGGCGGAGAAGATGGGGATCTTCTGACCACGGGCAATAGAATTCATAGTGTCGATGGCAGAGATACCAGTAGAAATCATCTCCTCAGGATAAACCTAGGAAAATTGCTCAGCTCAGATACGTCTGCATCTGAAGTTCGCGGCATCACATACCCGAGAGTAGGGGTTGATAGGCTGGCCATTGATATCCAGGTAATCTTCCGCAAGCACTTTGGGACCCTTGTCGATAGCACGTCCTGAACCATCGAAAACACGGCCCAACATGTCCTCAGAGACACCCAGCTTCAGGCTGTGACCGGTGAACTCGACTTTGGTCTATTCCTCGCGCTCAGTAAATCTATAAGCGAGGGGCTTTCCTACAAGATTTCCTTTCCTACCTTCTTCACATCAACACCCGAAGTGCCCTCGAACACCTAGCAAACCAATCAACGTCAGTCACGGCGGGCAAGTAGATCGGAGCGGCATTGGTGCTGGTTCGTACCTGCACAATGGCTCGGTTTCCTGTAGTGAAGATCACAGGGATCAGCAGGCCATTCTATACAGCAGGTAAGCAGTGTAAGCAAGGTCTGGGGAGTTTACCTCTAGCCTCCAACACTTGACCGGAACGTTCCGTGCCATCGGGAAGTGTCAGCGAGACAATTTCATTGTAACGGGGAAATTTGACCTGGCGCAGCACATTAGCATGTAGCCCATTTCCTGTGTCAAGCCGGTCCGCTCACATTGTCGAGGACGACCAGCGGTCCGTTAATGCCTCCGATGGTGTTGTAGCGGATGCGGGGCTTGATGCTCGTCATCCGGGGGTCGACGGACTCGGGCATGGCGGGCGACTGAGATCGTCCAGGAGCACAGCGCGCGAGTAAAGGGTCGGAAGGGATTCGAGCAAGGATGGATGAGACGGTTGAGGAAGCTGTCTGCTGGAGCTTGGGTGATAGCGCGGCACGTGATGGGCTCAGTGATCGCACTGCGCAGTAACTTAAGTCACGGGAGCATTTGGGTGCCTTGAGGCCTGAGGCGACGAGGCGACAAGGCGACAAAGGCGACAAGGCCAGGGAAATATTGATGCCCCAGGCTGCCAGGCACTGACGACGCCGCTTACCGAAAGGGGAAGGCCCCGCTTAGATAAGCCCTGCCCAAAGCGGCTAGCTGCATCTTGGCGCATGGAACGGCGGGGCTTGGCCGGCTTGGCCGGCGCTAGTCAGGCCAGTCTAACCCGAGTCGGCCGCGAACTCCGACCAGGCTGGTCTAGATCCTGCCAAGTCTAACTCTATACGGAGTACGGAGAGAAGTCAGTCTTGACTCTTGACTCTTATAATAGCTCGCGTTCCCCCCGGTTTGTTGCGATGCTGGACGAACAGTGAACACCCTCATTAGTATTGTCGTTGTCGTGAGAGGGGTCGTCGGGGGACGCGGTGGCCAGTCTGACTTGGACTCTCTGATCAGTGAATTCGACCTCTCCGTTTGCACATCCGTTCGGTCTTTATAGTGCTTGTTCGCATAGGCCCCCCCATCAGCAGGAAAGGCAGCGCGAAGCATCCACGCTGCGTTCGTATGTCCTAAATCAAGGCCATCACCTTCCTGCAAGCAATGCTCTCTGCCAGTACTTGCATATAGATGAAACGATTGGCTCGAATAGTTCAACAGGCCATGCTCATCGGACCGCCGCTCCCTTTCCAACAATACCCTCGATAATCACCGAGGATTATTCACGCTCGTTTTTACACGCCTACCCAAGAGAACCTTGGAAACAGGAGGGCTTACTTTCGCCCACGTCACTCGCTAATAATATATCAACGCATCGATACGATTTATCTGTCTCTCTACTTTCGACCCTTGTTCATAATAATGTTGTCATCTATAGACAACAAAAGGCTCATGAGAGCCGTTGTACATCTTATCTTAATTTTTTTCCTAGTCGCAGACGCCTACTGTTCGCCTACCCAAGAACTAACAATCGATTCGTCAGACCCGGGTGATGCTTCCTGGTCAGTCCCGGCAACTGTAACTGACTCCGCATTCGTGGCGGCAAGATCTACATTCGATAGCAGCAATTTCACCTTTCCCACAGCATTTAATACCTTGGGCGACAATTTCACAATATCCAGCTGTCCGCAGTTTTTTGCAGATTTCCTTGCGGATGATACCTACCAATCCTGCTATCCGATCTCGCTCCTTCTGCAAAACTCCAACTCTTTCTTCAAAGACTTGGCATCTGCAGTGACCTTGGATGAAGTACTTGAAACTTCTTGTTCTGCCAACGTGACGACCTGTTCGGCATTCATGACAAAGCTGGCCTCCAACTTGACGAGCTCCAGCAACTGTGGCGCGGACTACAAGCTTGGAAATCCCGTTGTCACTCAGGCGTACGCGGGCATGATATCCTATCAACCGATTGCACAGGCAGCCTGCCTTGAGGACCCTTCAACTGGAGACTTTTGCTTCACGGAGTCTGCTACCAATAGCAGCAACATATCGAATTATTATCTGTATTTCTTACCGCTTGGGAATGCCTTGCCCGGTGGTAATCGTCCCACCTGCAATGAATGCACACAAGCTACTATGGCGGTATTTCAACAAGCCGCAGCTATTAAGGGTAGCCCTCTTGAGGAGACATACGTCCCGGCTGCCCAGACTATCAACATTGGGTGTGGCCCTAATTTCGTCAATGCAACGATCTATGCCGACAGTGGCGGTTCTTCGTCTTCCTCGAAATCCGCCAGCATTCTCATAGCGACACCCCCGTCTTTAGCCATGCTGCTTGGGTATTTATTAACGGTTTTCGTGGGATTTATTTCGATCTTCTAAGCGCTGCGACGATTATTTATGTATATTCTCACTTTATACTAGAGAAGGGATTATTAATGTCTGTACTACTAATACAAACGTTGAAGTTAAATGCTAACACGTGGGTTAGACTTTTGCAAGACGTTCTGGAAAAGGCGCCCTTGCATAATAACACTGTACGTAGTACTACTACTAGTTGCTCAATTGTGGGTATTTTTCTTCCCCTCCAAGTTTACATTTCGACCTCACAAATTGGGGTGTTTTGTGTAAGGATGAACTGGAGTCATCATAAAGATAGTCCGTTCGGGCTTTCATTTAGCCATCAGCATAATCACATTTTCGTTTAGCGAATTCTGAGATTTCGGGGGTTCAAGTAAAATAATGTCAAGATTGGGAAATAACGAATTAGAGCAGACTCCCTAGGTAATAGGATCATCTGTGAGCACATAATGTAATAATATCAGCAACTCCAGTGACATTCATTTGTTGCCTTTGTTTTCATGTCTCGACCTGTGAGAAAACCAAGAAAACATCCATGGATGATTCCTCTACTATGCAGTTATAGATACATATGTATAGATCAAATTGGCCAGTCAGCGGGCGTCGTTCAGCTCCGCACTCCGGCCCCCGCGGGTTCCGCACGTCCGAGCCTTTAACGCCTACCTACGAATCTCAACTCTCGCAGCATTCAGATACTCATATTTTCATAATAATTTTTTTCTCATGATGAGTCTGCAGCAACAACAAGATCCAGTATCAGCCAGGGATGAAAGCGTCCCCTCGTGGCGAGCGGTGAGTGTGCCTTGCCTTGTATATATCCGGATATGGCAATCCCGCTGACGGCTTTGGATGTACAATATAGTGCGATAATTGTCGAAACCGAAAGGTGGCCTAACCGCATCTTTCTTCGATGTTGAGGATGAGAGCTAATGTTTGCGTGTGTGTGCCCTAGGTAAAATGCGACAAACGGTCACCTTGCTCTAACTGCAGGGCTTCAAACCTTGCATGTCGCACAGCCAACAGACCCAAAGAACAGCGTCAACGGGTATTGATATCAGATCAATAGTCAGTTTGCTATCAACTAGATCGAGTTGAAGACTGTCTTCTAATAATTTTTATTATTTGCCCCTCCTACATAGTGAGAGGAAAGTCGAGATAATCGAAGAGCGATTGGCACGCATAGAATATCTACTTGAAAACTTGACGTCCCTTGCGACTACAGGGACCATTCAACATTCAGGGTTGCCAGTGCCAACTCCGAGAATTGCCGCGGCAGAAACGACACAATCTCCCTTTTCAACAAATCTTTCACCAAAGACTGAAAGAATAACCCAGCATGCTTCCCCTTTGCAGGCTCCCAGAAGTGCCAAAGGAGATGTGCAGGCAGTCAGTACTGACAATGCCGCCTTTGAAGGAGCTTCATCGCTGAGCGCCCATTCAGTGCACGCAACCCGAATTATTGAGAATGCCATGAGCAATGATTTTGCAGTATTTGGCCGTAATCGTGAGATGCAAGATGCCCTTTTTGCGCTTCGGAACCTCATCGAGAAGCAGCAGCAGCATGCGTTGCCTGGAAACCACGACTATCGATTTCCCAGTCAACAAGCCGATGCATCGTCGATTGATTTCTCATCCGCCAAAATGCCAAGCATTGAGTCAGTTGTGTCTTTTTTGCGGCTTTCCAAAGGTCAGATTGAAACGAACTGAGATTAAAATGGATGGAAAGAGACAGAATAAATGCTTACAAGTTGCTCCTTCGTCTAGAGTATCACAATTTCCTGGATCATCCATTCATTGATTTCGAGCGATTCAATGAATTATGCAGGAAAGTCTACTTTGCAACGGAAGACTATTCGCTTAGCACATTCACCTTGGTGAATGGTGGACTCTTCTATCTATTCAAGGAGATAGCTTTCGTACAGGGGAAAAATGTTCCCGAAGCCGCCGAAAATGCCGCCCTCTGTCGTGCAAATCTCGAATATGCTATCAGTCATTTTAATATCTTCATGGCGCCTACTGATGAGAACCTGCAGGCGCTACTGCTCGGCGTAAGTGGACATTCTGCTTTAAGATTCGTTCTTCCAACGCCTATATCTAATTTTAAACCCCTAAGGCATCTTATGCAATAGATATATCACAACCATCTCTATGTTGGGCATTGACGTCCACCGCGGCTCGCCTTTGCCAGACTCTCGGCTACCACAGATCTGTGGTCTCGCCTAGCGAGAGTCAGCTGGATATAAACCTCAAGAAAAGAATGTTTTGGTTTACTTACATTCTGGATAAATCTTTGTCCCTCCGATTAGGCCACTCGTCGATTCTGCAAGATTTTGATATCACCCTAACCTTCTCTGATCTCTCGGCTGATTCCCAGATGAGTATGTGGGACACTTTGTATCGCCATTGGATCAAAATTGGATACTTCCAAGGACGCATTTACGAGGAACTATATTCGCCTCGCGCACTATCGGGATCAACAGTCGAAAGAGCACAAAGGGCGAAACAACTCACTTCGGATATGCGACAATGGTATCAAGAGACACAAACCAAACTCGACCCGTCCCGTGCGTATAATCCACTCTACTACGAAGCAGCTGCGTCTTCTTCTGAGATTATGTACTATGGTCTTTCAACGTTAGCATACCGAGCAGTGCCGCCTGGGCCACTGGATAGTTCGTCTATATTCAGCAATGAGTGTATTGAAACGGCCCGAGCGGCATTGAGGGCGCACCAGCAAAACACTGAGCGGTACAAGCACACTAACAGTCATATCTGGCATGGCTATATCTCTTGGTATACACATACCTTTCCCCTCTTCTTTTCTATAACAATATCAATGCCAGAGTCCTAATAGCATACAAATCTAGGGTCCTTATCAACTGCCCATTCACGCCTTTCATGGTCCTCTTTTGCCATGCTATCGCCAGCGCAAATTTGGACGACCTAAAGTGCCTTGGCGATTTTGTATGCTCTCTACAGTCATCCGGTGAATCGGTCGAAGCCGCCGAGAAGCTCTGGAGGCTCTGCCATGTCTTCCATCGCGTTGCGGAGCTATACATCGAGGCCAAGATTGGTCAACAGCATCACTACCATCATAACCACCACCACCATCATCATCATCACGAAAACAATCTCGATAACCAGAGTCGTCCCTTAGGCGATGTACATCAACAACATTCTATGCCCACGCCGCCCACGTCAATAACAAACATCGCCAACACCACTGACGACAAAGGCTCAAGCAATACATTTAAATATAACATGCCATTCCCAATTGATGATTTCGAACCTTATCTCAGCGCTCTCGGCTTCCCTAACGCAGCTGGCTTTTTGAATGTTGGACAGCAGCAGCAACACACCGGACTCGCTCCCTCTACCGCGGCGAGTGCACCGTCATCAACAGTAGCAGGGGCAGGAGGTGGAGGATCGGCGACAGAATACAATCCTGAACCGGCGAACTTGGAAGCAAACCTAGAAGCTGGTGATGCTAATTCTTTAGAGAACTGGTTCACCGGCAATGTCAATATAATGTCACTCTTGGAGATGGACCTGTCGAGCATTATTAAATAGGATGGCTTCCAGCTCAGCATTAGATTTCGTTAGCTTACCCAAGCACATACTGTTCATTCTCATTTAGAAGTTGGCAGGCGTGTCACGTTGCATATCCGTTATCAACCTTGAGGAGATCACAATCTATCCATGGATACCTACATATATGTATATATCAAAAGTTGCCCAGGTGGATTCCATATAAACAATAGAAAAGTGGGTTTATTTGTTCAGAAACAAAATAAGGGTAAGTCTATATACAACACAAAAAGTGCAAGCAAACGGAAAAATGTGACCTAAAGCCACAGTACATACATATGTCCATTAAACATTTGACTCGCTCAATCATGCCTCCCAATGGCCGAAGTCCCTGCCCCCCCCAAAAATTGAAAAGAAGATACTTGGGCATAATACACATGATTTCATATACGCACAAAAGAATATAGAAAAGTCAAAAGGGTGGTAGTTTTTCGTAAATGAAACAGTCATGGGCGTCATATTCATTACGTGCAGGTGAAGAAGTAATGTATCCAAATCGTAAATGTGGTCAAGTAAATTCCACACTGTGTTGTGCCTGTTGCCTCGCTCGAGCCTGAGCGCGCTCTGCTCGACGCCTTCGTCTGTTGTTGGCGTAATCTGCGCTAGCTTCAGTGCCCGTCCAAGTACCCGGAGACGTGATACTTGCAGTTGGAGGGTATTGCTGGATGTTTGATGGAGGACGCGGCATCATGGATTGCTGGCTTGTAGCTGCGTGTGACGGTGCCGGCATCATGGGTGGTGGAGGTGGCCCAGGTGCAGGCGGCGGAACCGACAACTGGCTATTACCAGGATACGGTGCTGATGGTGCTGGAAGAGGGCCAGAACTAAAAGATGGCGCCGGCTGTTGTGGAGCATAGGGAGGATATGGTGCTTGCGGTGGAGGTGGAGGCATAGTTGCAGCTGCAGCTCCAGACTCAGCGGCCAAAGCGGCAGCTTGCTCACGCTTCACTTGCTCAGCCTGGCGACGCTCCATTTCTTCGACACGACGCCATCGACTGGAACCTGATTCGTTGCCAGACAGGGAGCTAACACTACCACGTCTGCGAGAGCTTCGTCGTTCCCTAGACCGGCGTTTCGATTCTCTACTGGCTGCTGCTTCTTCTTCAGTCAGCCTCCGGAGAGTGACATGGCGTCCGTCATTGTGCATTCGTACTTTGACGGATACTGGCGGCGAGGAGACATCATCACGGCGATCACTGCGACGTCGACTACTGCCGCCGCTGCCACTGCGACGACGGTGACGGCTAGTTGATCCAGCAGCACCTGCAACAGCGCCCGCGGCAGCAGCCGATTCAATATCTGTACCAGTTGCACTTCCCGATACAACTCGATGTGACGGGGGAGCGGGGGGCATTTCCGACTGCCCTTCCACGACACCTCCAGTCATTACTGTTTCTTCATCTTGACCGGGTGTGCGCGTTGGACGAGGTGTTATGTCCGAGGCCATTTGGCTAGAGAGCACAGATTGCGATGGCCTCTGTCTTCGTGGGTAAAAGCCATCTCCAGTATATTTCCTCTTACTATTTGCTCTGGCCAGCCTCTCCTCCTCCATGTCCCGCCGTCTGATCTCGTCAACTCGCTGTTGCTCGTTGTCACGTCGCCCGCGCCGAAACAAGTTTCTCACTGCCGCAAATGCTCCAGCTCCCAAGATGGCATCTCGTACACCATGACCTTGGTCACGTCCTTGGCGATTTTCTTGGCCTTCGTCTGTTTGCGTATAGTAACTGTAGTCCATGGAGCTGTAACTTTGCCGTCTTGCAGGATGCATGTAAGGTCCATGAGTACCGGAATGGGCACCCGAGACGTCGCGGCCCTCTTCAACCCTACTGGCAGTCACCTCTGACATGCTGTCACTTCGAGCATGCGTCGGACGATATCGACCTGATTCACTGTCGCTTTCCTTGTCTCTCCTCCTGTTGAACAAGGATCTTGCCAATGCAATTGCACCTCCAATGGCACCGATTTCAATTAGTCGTCTAGTCCAGTTAGAACGATGATTGCCATCATCTGAGTATTTCTCATCCAAATAGGAACTTTGTGCATCACTTTCGTCGCGGCGGTGTGACCGATGTCGGAAAAGCGCTGCTAATCCAGCGCCTCCAGCAGCGGCTGCTGCCATGCGACCGAGGCCACTATGACGCCTCTCCTCAGGAGGTGGGCCAGAGACATAATCTCCGCGACCATCCTGATCAGGTCCATAATTGGCACCATCTTCATCATACACATAAGAGCAAATGAAAAATAAAGCGAGCCAAAGGAATGCTCCTACCGAAAATAGGATAAACAGAGGTTTTGGAGAGCCATATAAAGTTAGGCCAAGAGGGATCTGAGCAATTCCCAAGAGCACAGTGGCCCAGCCTATCCAACGATGAATCTGAGACAGCGAGTTAGCTGATGGAAGGAGCCTGCAAAGTTGGGGAAAAGATGGAGATATACCACCAATGTCAAGGGCGTTCGAAAACCTCTTCTGGCCAGTTGTATTTTGTGAGAGAGCCAGCCCCAAAGGACCTGAAATACCACCATGACATATAGTGCCAAGCCAATACCGTGGTGTGGGTTGGTAAGGCTTCGCGACGGGCCTACTGCGAACCATCCCAGCACGAAGACGACGGTAGTTAGCAGCAAAGTCAACACCTGAAGCCAGACGTGATATCTGTAGGCCTGGTAACGATCATATATTGAATAATATCGCACGATCATAACGGAGGCAGGCACCAAACCGAGGAACACAATTGTTGCAATTACGCCGTGGGCGACTATCAATGGATAATACCCCGTCATGTCTCGAAATCGGTTTCCCATGCCTATTGGCGCCAATGACGTTAGCAATAGTTGTCCAAAGACTGTTTGGTTATGGATGCGTACCGTTGTATCGCATAGTGTCGAAATTGACACCCATCAAATTGGGTAGCAAGAAGGTGTTCCTTGTGCTGTCCCATGTTCCATCACCAACATACATGGTATCCGAAGAATACGTGCTCATTCCGGGAGGAGAGAGTGTGTCCGGCATTTTGTAATTTCTTGTCCGCTATTCACAGTATCCCCACGTTCGATCGATCTGGGAAGCTGAGGAATGCTCGACTCAGTGCAGGAGATCTCGTGGGACCTCCCCCTCGAAGGTATGCACCATGCGACGTGAAGTAGATACAAGTAGGAGAAAGTATATTGCGATATTGATACGCTCCGATGAATGAGTATGTGCAGGCCTTGAGCAAAATGCCAGATGGCTCGGTTGCGGGCGTCGACAGGGAGCCAGATAGCGAGATTGGCAGGTATTGAATACAGATCCACGTTAATGGTAGTTATATTATTTTTGCAATAATGCACAAACGTCTGCGTATCAAGAAACAGAGACGACGGATGGACATGGGGCTAGAATAGAAGGCGAGGTCGAAGGACAGCAACAACAGTTTGCTGTTTTGGGTTTAGCGCCGATGTGTTGTCGCGGACAACCGTGCCAAGCCACGCCAAGCCACGCCGTGGCGGGGTTTGCTGCCTCAGGCGTCGACTGCCCCCGTGACTTTGATGCCCCAGGTGTCTACTATCCTATCTGGGCCTAGTCTTATCAGCGGCGAGACGCGCAACACTAAACCGGAATGGCGCGATTTGCGAGTCCAGCTGATAAGCATCGACAACTCAACTCTGGTATTTGCACGTCCAGCCATGCTCAGAGTACGGAGTAGCTGAGCCCGACAATACATACCTACCGCTCTCTCATCGTTAGGGATACTTCCTGCGCCATGGTATCAAACGGCGTGGAGGCCTTCGTCAAGGCGCTATCACGGTACGTTGATTGTGCGAATATCGATCCCATCCACAGAACTCGCCTCTGACTCTTCTCTGTTTTTCTTGCCTTCTGTGCAGACTGTTAGGCTGGATCTAGTAAGCAAGACCTCTGTGCACTTGGCTTGCCCATGTTCTTACACAGTCGAAGCACGGTGTGCTGGTCACTTTCATTCTACCCGCAGCCGATAAACAACTTCCGTCGCCGCTCGACCTACGGTCTGGCCATCGACTTTCCTACCATCAATGTTCTCGGCTTTGTGTGCTATACGGTATATGCTATCGGCTTTCTGTACTCGCCGCTTATTCGGAAGCAATATGCCGCGCGCAATCCTTCCTCGCCAGAACCTTCTGTGCAATTTAATGATCTCGTATTCGCGGTACACGCCGTCGTCCTCAGTGTTATCGTGTATTCACAGTTCTTTCCATTTATCTGGGGCTTTAAGGTGGCTCCATATCAGCGTGTCAGCAAGCCCATAGCCGGCTTGTTCTGGGGGTCGTTGCTTGGAATCGCTCTGCTAGTGGCTTATGTTCTTGGCAAAAGCCCCGACGGCGGTGCTGAACCGTTTTCTTGGGCCTGGATTGATGTCGTATGTGCAAGAAATCCACTTTCCTTCCTGTTCGTAACCTGAATGATAAAGACCAATTCCTAATTTGCATAACGCAGCTCTACGCCATGTCCTACGTCAAAGTCATCATCACCGTAGTCAAATACGTTCCACAGGCATTCCTGAACTATAAACGCAAGTCTACCACGGGCTGGGACATCAGACAGATATTGTTAGACCTCTCCGGTGGAGTTCTGTCAGTTGCACAGTTGATCTTGGACTCGAGTTTTGAAGCCGACTGGAGCGGCGTGACTGGGAACCCTATCAAGTTCTTGCTGGGCAACGTGACTATAATTTTTGATGTGATATTCGTTTATCAGCACTATGTGCTTTATCGATCTCGAGCCGATCCAGACGAAGAAAATTACGGCATCAACAAAGACCCCAATTTGAGAACGCCGCTTCTATCCGAGGATGGTGGCCTGCCCCGGTAGGCAGCGGGCTCCTGAAAATGAGTGTAAAAGCATTTATGTGAGTCGGCACTGTTATACAACCTGATCCTGATGCTTTCATGTTTTCAAATCAACTCTTCCTGTGCAGCCCTACTTGCCGGTCTTACAGCCGAACACACATTATTTTCCTGCTGCATGGGACGGGTCATGCCTCCATCGACATTTTCAGCAATTTGAACCTTGTCATTAAGCATATTCTCTAGGTAGCGAAGCTCTTACTTTCCGGCCATCACTCAATTTTGACATATTTTAAACGTTATGACTACCCTATGAATCTGTCTGAATAAGCATTCAATTTATTTAAAATTAAAATGGAAGAAAGAGATTCCGTCAGGACGTCTGTTCAGTATACCGTAGCTAAATCAATCAACTACCTAGGTACCTACCTAGGCAACATATATGTGCGCCCGTGACCTGTCCCGCAGCTGTACGCGTGGTGACTAATCCTGGAGCTCTCACTCCGCGGGCCTGATTGATCGGTTGTTCACAGAGTGCTCTGCGTGCTCATCTTCACTTAGCACAAACGATGCCCTGACCTCTACCACAAGCAGGATTGGACGTAGGGCTTCCTGTGCTAAGAGCAACTGTTTTTCATACAGCTTGCGCTGGTTGTGATTGTCTCCTGCTTCCTCAAGTCGATGTAGTAAGCCTGTCCCAGTATTTGTGCGAGCCCTCGCCTAAATGGTGCCGTATTTGGAAATATACGGTATAGGGGACCGCGTGTACCAACACTTGCTTTTTAGTAAAATCCTTGACCATCCCTCTTCTCTCCTCCAACCAAATTGCTACCTAGGTAGTTGATGAATGTTTGAACTGCCGCATCCATGCAATTTTGCTTGATGGTTATCAGTGTCGAGCTGCAGTCATACCTAGGTAGTAAGAATTCCAATTACATATCATCCAAGGGATAACTATATCCTTGACCTATGGGCTAGCATCCTCCGGCACAGTCAGTTCAGCAAGGACTTTGTTGAAGTAGTGGTGTGTTGCTGTGCAACAAGGAGAGTCTCTGCCGCTGTGGGAAAGATCAAGGGAGAGGTCACCAGCTCTCTAAATATGTTGTTTTTGTAGCAGTTCAGCAAGGATTTGTTGAACTACATGCTTCTTGACTACTCTGTTTCTCTCAACGCTCACTTGAATACGCGGTTCTTCTTCAAATACGCCTTTCTGACACATATTCATTTGCACCCCTTTCTTATTGCAGATCTGTGTCATCAGTCTCTCCTACCCGAGATCACCTTGTCCCTTCAATAATTCCGTTGTCTTGAATCCCACTGGTTACGTATCGACATGACAGAACAGAAGGAGATCCTTTAAGCTGCTACCAGAAATCTGCCCAAGGAGTACTTAACGCAAAAGAGCCATGGGGTAGATTAAGAAAAATGTATAGAAATAGTCCCAAATGCACTGGTATATTACCTATCATTCTTTTATATTATATTTTAGTTGTGACGTACTGACATTTACCTAGGTAGATGATTTCTAGAAAATATCCAATCCAGATTCAAGTCCAGCACTACCGATATCAATGCAGGACTATTTTTAGGATAGGATATATGTACTATAATGGTGATATTGCGATATCTAGCAATACGTAGGGAAGGAATGGGAGTAATATATTGTGTGTTATTTTAACTTCTTGACTCTATGGCTCAGTAGAATACACCCAGTGTCAATATTCCAGACAAATTCGTCGTGGAACCCCACGAGTGGCAGCGCCGCGGTGCTTCCTAACTGCAATATCTTTGCAAATAGCTATTCAAGGGAGTTATCTGCGACAATGCTCTGGCTCTAGGAAAGATGTTATTGGCTGTTCTAGCAATGGAACTGGCAAAGGATGGTCTAGGAGTATTTCCTTATTGTATGTCCTGTTTCTTCCAAGCTCTAGTAGATTATAGAAATCATACAAGCCTACAAGAAAGTATGTTGAATGATGATTTATAAATATATCTTATATACCTACCTAGGTAGGTACTGATTATACGCCTAGGTATCTGACTAGGGTTATAAGCCCAAGGTACCTAGGTACTTGTCCTTGATGACTCTTTCGAAGATAGCACACATACTCTTCTCTGAGGGGTGGGATTCCCTTGGGAGCATGGTTATTACTTGCTGGGCAGCAGTCGATAAAGAAGTAAAGGTTTATTTGAATGACAGAAATTACCTAGGTAGACCGCTCCCCCAAAAAGCGAGGCCTCGTTAAGGTGGGAGGTGTACCCTATCGACATCCATGGATTTAGGTCATACTTTCCGGCGATCATTATGAACTGTGCATATTACAGGGGACTAGGAAAATGAATACTAATCATTTCTACCGTCGAAACCCCAAGTATATTACATAAACCAGGCACCAAATAATTAGTTAACTAACTAACCTTGGAAGCCAAGGAAAATGCGTGAAACCTCCAGGGTCAAAAGAGGAACTATACTATACCGCATCTATGTATCGGCTAGGTAACGTAGTACATACTCTCCTGACATTCCCTAGCTACCTACAGCCTACTAAAGTGTCTGTTCTACATACAAAAGCTCGGTCTAGCGAACCTACTATGCAGGATACAACCAAGTTATGCTCAAATTTTTTCAGAAAGGAGAAATAAAACAATCATTCGAAAATGATGCTAAATACCTAGATACATTTATGATTTAAGACAAATATTGGATAGACTCCACAGATATGCTCCAGGAGTTGTTTTGAAAGCAGAACAATAAATACGGCAAAGGGTGTGTATGAAAGAACTAAAGAGGTAGAGACAAAATATAAATATGAAGGGATAACGCAAGAAAATAAACTAATAACAGGAACGAATACGAGTATAGAGTGGATGACCAAAAAGCAAGCTTGGGCTAAATACCTGGGTAAAACGTCGCAGACGTATGAATTGGTTCATTGACGCTTTCTAGAATGAATTCGACGCACATGGTCTTTCATATTGTCTGTGCGACTGAAAACTCGATCACAATTTTCCCATTCACATGGAATTTGCGGATTATGCTTTGCCTCGTGTCGATCACGATCCTTTGTGCTCGAAAACCCACCCTCTGTAGCTTGAGGGCACCCATCATATCGGCAGAAGAGGTGCTTCTTGTGTCGATTATAGTGTTTCCGCAAATCACATGGTCGCGTAAAGACGGATTTTGATGAGCAACTAGGGTATCTGCAACGCCACGTGCCATCTGGTTCTTGAATGCCGTATTCTTCGAGGTCGCCAGTATCAGATGGAGACGTAGGGCGTTGGACTGTTGTATTTCCGGGGTAAGGGCCATGATACCCTTCAGGCCGAGGACGCATTTCTATACCGGGTACATTCCCTGTTTGAAAAGGAAAAGGATAGTTGCCCTGGGCCACATTTTGTGGCATGTATGTATTGTAGGATGGTGGATGGTATCCCGGCATTGGTACTACCGAATGAGGAGACAGTATTTCACCATAGGGATTCTGGTAGTATCTTTCTGAAGATGATACATGGTAGCTAGATTCGATCGGTACGAAGCCTGCTGGAGTCGGCATCGTGGTTGATAACTGGGGCACCACATTGGGAGATGCAACTTGATATCCCATGCCATGGTAATATTGATGCGAAATCTCCTCATCCATTTCACTTTCTGGAACTCGTTGTCGCTGAGGAGGAATGTCCGACATTTTGTTTGCTTAGATGTACGTTATCTTTTATGTTTATGCTGTGCAAAAGAGTTGCTCTTGTCCACTGCGGCTGTTGTTATGACTCGTTGTGTATGCCAAAGACTGCCATTCAAGAAATGCTATTTTCAAGAACAGAGGGCAGGCATCTCCATATTATACTTCTCATGAAATAAGTAGGCTGTCGCTAGAATTCGAAGTCTAATAATAACAACTCCATATCGGAATTCGACAGAGCAGAGAGGCAAAGAAACACATGAGCTGATGACTACAGCTTGAGAGGCCGAGATTTTTCTCAATCAGCATTGTTCCGAGGAATTCAACGTAGGTATACAAGCCGGATTATCGTCAGTAGACATGATCTGAGATGCACACACCGTTATACATCGGCATACTTCCATGAAGGTGGGTATGGGGCAGAAAAGCTGTGTCAGCCTCATGATGTACAGAATGACATTTAGATGCCAATTTCATGGGGTTAATGCGCTTACATCGAACATTAGGAGGTAGATAAGCGTATGGACTCGACGAACTGCCGAAGTGGGTACTCGGTAGTTATTGTCTAAGTATTATTTTGTTATCCTTCTTTGAAGTCTCTCAGATGGAAAAAGTATACCTAGGTACCTAAGTATCCGAACTCATTTTGTGCAGGTAAAGAATTGGTTCCTATGGATATCCTGGTTGAAACCCCGGCGAAGCAGTAAATGAGATTCTATTCTGCTCTATGCAGACAGAAGAGAATACATACCTAGGTATAAAGAATTAAGACGTAGGATTCCTGGTTCCCATTCTGCGTCGCCATCTGCAAGCACGTATGTGCATACAGCAGATGGAACTAAAAAGCGCATGCGAATCCAGCCCCCCGGAATCTGCAAGTTGTGCTAACCCGGATGATACTTCACCATGATAGCGGAGTCTAAAAGTAGCAACTGCGAAAAAGGGGCGATGAACGAATCGATGACTGTTATATACAACCTTACGTGTTACCTCTGTGGTTCGCTTACTGTTTTTACACCTACTGCAGCGCAGGATGGGCGTAGACGACGTAAACAAGACACACAAGAATATGATATGTAGGCTTTCTCTCGTTGTTGTTACATGTATCTACATAGCAGGAAGATTACGTGCGTTGTGACAAATTCTCCACCCATGCCCTAAGCCTGTTCGCCCGTTTAAGCATTTTGTCAGCCTCCGCCAGAGACGATCTTCCAAGAAGGCCCATGCATCGTTTCATGTTCCGTGGTTATATTTAGGTGAATATGCTATTTCTGCAGGGAAGATAGCTGCCACGGATACCTGAAACGGACATGCAGTTAATGCAAGGGCCAGTTTAATTGTGTCTTACCTAGGTATGATATCCAGAGCCATCGCTAAAACATATCATTTACTTGCATCGAGATCTTAGTCCGATCCATAACTATAGCCGTTACTGAGCGAGGCAGAAATGCTTCGGCCCCTCGGAATATGTAGAAACCTGCTGACTGCATATAAAATGCATTTGCGTGCCGATTTATATACAATGATCTTAGAATAGGTAATACGTACACGAAGAATGTGGTTAATAACAAAGACAAATAAACAAAATACTCCGTCTATATTTTCCTTCGTACCGTAAATGGAACACGGAGCCAATGTCGATTGTCAGCAGGAAGATAGAAGCTCTAGCATCGGCATTATTAAAGTCAACACACAAAGGGTAGTTTGTAACAAGAGAAAATAGGTAAAAATAGGAGAAATAAACAACAAAACATTCATAGAAGGTCATATCTCATCAGGTCGTTATAAATTTTCCATGTCATGCATGGGGGCGCACATGGCGTTTTTCATTTCGTTGGCTATAAGCTTCGTTAAGTTCCACAGCTTCAATACGCACTGTGCTAGAGAGAAGTCACTCCGCTGCTTAGGGTATATTTTTGGGTTGTTGGCCTCAGTTTGGCTCAGCCGCTGCGGTATTCCTGTTCTGAGCGAACCTCCAGGCACATAGAGACCATGTGTGCACGAAAAAAGACGAGAATATGTGGTCGCCACAGACGCTAATATGATTGGCGAACCAGTGTCTTATAATATTTTGAACTTCTAGCATATTTGGACACGGTAGTACCCCTTTGCATCATGTTCGTATGATCCATCCGGAACAACACGAAGTCTGGATGCCTTCCGCAATCGTTATTGGGTGGCGTCCGGTGAGTGGACGATCTCTGTGAATAGAGATGTTGGCCATAAGTCATCGCAGCCAATTACATTCTCTGCGGAGTGTCTTCATAGCATGCGATTGAATGGATCGGAGTAACGCCCTAGCGAGGATTCGCACAGCTTCGTGCCAGTCGTCTCAAGCGTAACAATACAAAAACTACACTAATGAACACGCCGTCGACGACCTCGCCCACTGCCTTTGGGCCTCTGCGCGAGGACATTTCGCAGCTCCGGGTCATCTTTGCTTTTGTCCACGTGATGGACTCTCACATGCCTGATTCGCACGACTTGTTAGAACAACACGGGCTGCGATTTTTCATGCGACATACCGTTGTAAATTATCGGGACGAGGATATCTATGCTGCTGGTCCGTACAGAATGGACACACATATCCCGGGGAGTTGTGTACTAGCCCATGGCGAATCATTTCATTCTTTCTCTTGAAACCTCTGCCGCCTATACCTCGAGAGCAGCCTATAACGGGACAAAAATGTGGCCGATCTTGGGAATGAACATTTGCGTGAGAGCTAATGATAAATAAAAATATTAGTTTCGAACTCTGAAACACATATTACCAAAGAAGAAATTTTCTTTGAATAAACCAGGACAACAACAGGAGGAAATGGGTGTATGTACTTTAGGAGATATTGTGTCTGGAAAGCGGCAGCGGTGCAGCCGGGATATGGACATTTGAACACATTTGTGGCAGAGCTGAGCATATCTGGGCGTTCCTCGATGGCTGAATGCGGTTCAGTGGGAGTAGGATAGTTATTTGCGGGGCTCTTCCCTATGGAAGCTTGCAGGAACGATGATTCACTATAAGATGTCATGTTGGATGTATCAGGCGTGAGAGTCGGCGGCTGCATCGTATAATGTGATTGCGAGACAGGAGATGTAGTTGCAATTTCCTTCAAACTCATTGGGGACGGATGGGAGTAAGGGGTCGGTATTTGAACTGTAGCAACGAAAGATGATTCGGAAGCCGGAGCTGTAGACACCCGGGAGATTGATAACTCGGACTGAGTACTCGCCCCTCTTGTTAGTTGCGGCGTCAGCATATGAAACGGAGTTGACGGGACGCTTTCTAAGTCGGCCAAAACCGCGGAGCGTATGGAGGGTAAACTCTGTGTGTTATCTGGCGAACCAGCAGCTGAAGGTGTAGGTGCCTGAAGGGCAGGAAGAATTTCGTATTTGTTTGATGAAGAAATAGTATATTTCCCGACACTCGAATCTGCAAGGCTATCCTGTCTCGACCTCCGAAGCGGCTCCAGAGATGTTCGCAGCGGAGGTGGCTTGGTCGAGAAGATGGCCTCTTGGGGAACGAGTTCTTTGATAGACGGTAATGAGGTATTGGCTCGTAGATGATCCTCGGAACTTGGATCCAGGGCAATTTTGGGGAAATCGGTTGCTCTCGGGGTCGTTCCTGGAAAAGAAGAAATGAGTGTCGCCCGAGTTCGCTTATCATCTTCAGATTCTTCCGAGTCTGGCCCTAGTGTCTCTTCCCCGGCTTGTCTAGCTATGTCAGGCCTATTTGGATCTAGAAAACCAATCAAAACGGCATCACCCAAAGAAGACTGAGGTTTCCTACGCCGTCGACGATGCTTGGGTGACCGACCCTCTGAACTGGTGGGGCTTGCTGAACTCTGCCGTTTGCCATCGCCCATCGCCCGCTGGTGCTTTTCCTGCCAGAACGGTGGGATAGACTCGTCCGGGCCATATTTTACTACGGATGGCTGTGGAACGGGTGAGCGATTCAACGCATCATCTGAGTCGTACACGTCGGACAACATGAATGCGGCTCGTTGCCAACCATGGGCGGTGTATTTGAATGGTTCTTCAGGAAACAGAAAATAGCCCCAGGTGTTTGCGCCAGTTGGCTTCCGAGAATGGAGAAAAACACGATCCCAAGGAGCAACGAAGAGATCTAGGAATGGAGTTAGCAGCTGAGCTCAGTTTAACCAAGCATCAAGCAGCAGGCGCATCCAATGGCGCGGCGGTCCGTAGAAGTGGGCACAAGGGAGTAGGAAAGTAAGATGTAAAATGCACCGTTTCCATAGCTGGGAGAGGACGTCGAATGACTTTTAAGCCACACGATGGAATGGCATTGAGCAACTGGCTGGACTCAGGGCTAAGGTTGAAGAGAGAAGTGAAGAGTGAAGAGAGAGAAGGAGAGAGAGAAGCTTACCTGGAGGTTGGAGAAGGAGGAAGGGTTCGCACGGCAAGTGCGGCACAGCTTAGTCGGTGGCTCCTGCCTGGCCAGCACACACTCCCAGAGCCGCAACTTCCACGATTTTAAGTCGATAAAAGAAAACGTCGGAATATTCTTCAGGCGTCTTCTTCAGACTTCATAGAGCGGTTGGCTCTGTCCGGGACCATTTACCCTCAGCTCCTGTACTGTAGTGCAAAAATGTCTTTGCGAGGGAAAAACCACCTCGCCATTTAATACTGAAACTTATTATTCTGGAGAGCTGACGAATGCTCGGTTTGCGCGAGCCAATGGCAGGGTGCGGGGCCTCGACGGACGCAACTTACTATGGAACTCGCGCCGCG
This sequence comes from Trichocomaceae sp. PYS4502, assembly GCA_023625875.1. Taxonomy (NCBI): domain Eukaryota; kingdom Fungi; phylum Ascomycota; class Eurotiomycetes; order Eurotiales; family Trichocomaceae; species Trichocomaceae sp. PYS4502. The sequence goes on from JAMAFX010000067.1 coordinate 60,800, forward strand.
CAATCACTACCGGTGGCCACACTAGAACCAAGAGCCGGACTCTGGAACAGCAAGCCAAAAAGCTGCAAAGAGGTCCCGAGAAAGCAGGGAGACGAGGAAGATGCTACAGTACCATGCCTTGATTGTCGTTGCAGCGGATATTGACAACCTTGGAAGGTGGGAATCCTTTCCTTTGCTTTGTCCTTCCACTCGGTGGGTGTGGTATGTACGTAGTATGGTGTATGGAGCTTGAATGCGGGAGAGCCGCGACGGGAGCCGGTGGAGTGAGCGGTCTAAGACCAGGAGGCTGAAAACAAAAAAGTTATCGGATGGAAGGGGACGGAAAGGCTCCATCCATGCCACAGACTCAGTCACAAAGTGAAATGAAATTTACGCGCACGAGAACTGAACCTTCGTTTCAGATGGATACGTTATGCAGACCAAAGCCCGCGCCAGGGACGAGAATGATGATGACAGGACCGTTGATGAAATTTTGAGGCTCCTTCCCGACTTGGTTCGTTTGGTTTGTCGCGTCGCACGAGCCCCAGACAATATCTACGGAGTAATTAAGACGAAGTGGGAGTTCTGGTGTTACGTACGTAGCCAAGTTAGACTTCTTGAGTTCTTAAAGAGTCAAAGATCCTTCGGTTTTGAACTGACCGGGCTCTCGGAAGTTGTTTTATTGGAGCGGTGTCTTACAAGCGCCAAGTGAAGTGAAGCCTCCCTCTTTGAATCTTCCGGCATTGCTTATGTACGCCTGTCACAAGAGACCCCTGGATGCACACACTTCCCTCCGAATCCCTCGACACCCAATACTAACACATAATCGTACATACGTAGTTGTGTTTGCATTGTCTACTCCGGAGTCCGTACAGGCTCTCAGAGTACTTCGTACGAAGGTGGAATACGGTATGTAAAATGAATTTATTTTTGGCAGCGCATTACGTCGTACGTAGTTCGCTTTGTTCTAATTTCTCACTGTCTCAGAGACTGGCTCTTCTCAAGTTCTCAAAGGCCCCCCAATCAAGGACCGAAAGTGAAATATTATTACTTTGTGCTTGAGTTATGATCTTGACTCTTTGAGGAATAGTAATTGGTGAGAGAACAAGCTGACGCAGCCTTGCGCCACAAACACACGTACTACGTAGAGCGGGCGGGGCTGAATACGTGTAGCCTATAATATTACGAGTACGAAAAGCGAAAATCAGCAGCATGAACTTGGAAGACATCGAGCAATTGAATCAGCGATGCTGGCTAATATTAGCTAGGTGACACAGCGAGATCGACTCAGGCTCTGGCAGTTTCTTGCTTTTTGCTTTCCTTTTGCGGCTCTGCTTATTTAGGTTACAGCCTCGCACTCAGCCAATCAGAGTACTAGCTGTACCGGGGAGGCTAAGATTTAAAGGCCAAAAGCGCCGATGTGACTCCACTTGGACCCACTGGAACTGTCACACGCCAATAGCATGCATTCCTTATGATCCACTGCGGCAATCCCCGGTATCTACCACCGCTGATTGGCCTGTATCAATAGACTTTTAGCCTTTTAAGTTTTAGGCAGTGCCGCCTACGTACATAGTAGTACGTATTTACGGAGTATTTTATCCAGTGTCCTGTGTCCACAATGCAATTGTAGTTGGAACTTGGCAGTACGTATATAATTGTACGGAGTATAATAATACCGTAAATAATTCATGGGTGAGTAGTCTGTATGTTTGTACAATAATAGTACGTGCGTTGTTAATAGGGGTGTTCGGCAGCGAGGGGGTGTAAGTAGTTCTATTGCTGGCAATATCGAATTTGGTTAGCGACAACCTAAACCCCAAAATGGCGCTAAGCCTAATATAGATTAGACATTAATGTCATGTTGATGCCTAAGGCTGAAATACATGTAAATGTTAATGCCTTAGGCCAAAACTACTTTACGTATTCTCGGGGGTGTAGGACCTACACAGAGAATAAGTAGTTTTTTACCGCCTACTATAAATGGTTTAGCGCGGCAGCCGAATACGGCTTAGTGGACCCGCAGAACCTACGGAGTACACCCCCCAACCTAACCCCCTGCCGAACACCCCTAATATATCCAAGACGCCCAGACGGCCCGGCTCAACAAAGACGCAAGGAAGCGTCCGATTACGCATCCCAAGGCCGGGCTGCCAAGTGCTTCCTTGATTACCATCGGCTCTCGCTTGCACGGCGTGGCTGCAGTACGTACAACGCATCTTGCTAAGGTGCAAATATTGGGCAAGGTGGGCTGTCTTTCGCATAAGCAGTACATGATTCATCGATAATTGTGCACAAGTACAACAGCCAAGGACAGAATAATACAAGTACGACTCAGCCTCACATGAAAACATCTTCTGAATAATACCTAGGTAGAAGCGCGGGGTAGCAATGAGGTGCCTAGCATGTCTGTCAATGGGGGGTAATCGCCAGGTTTGTAATCAGCCCTCAACTATCTGAAGCTCTGAAAGCACACGTCAACAAATAAGACTAAATGCTGGTCAAAGATGTAGTTATTGAGCCGCATCCAGTTAAAATTTTATTCTTTATTCGTCTCCATTCTCTACCGAAGTCTAAAAGTAGCAAACAGGGCCACAGGCTTGTGTAAGCTTCAAAACAGCCGCTAACGTAAATTAGATTTCCATTCCGCTCGTCGTTGGCCATGTAACCCGGCCTTGGGCACGAAGACTACTGCAGACTGGATAAGACTCCTCACTCCGTGCATGCAGCAAACAACCCGAATCTGGTAAAAGACAGGAGTTAGCTACATGTACCAAAGGTGACAACGGGAAAATCAAGTCAGACGATCCAGCCATACACCTGAACCTAAATATACTCGCAGCGCCTCGTCTGAATCTTCAATCTTAGAACTTGAAGTGTACTGTATAGCTATCATTCATCGAAGATAGGATTACGCCTTGAGTTTTGCACGTCGCAGTTAAACCGCTCGAGTGTACAAGTGAAGCCAGTATTTAACCCCTTTTAGACTCTTTTCCTTTCACAATATCAGCTCCAACCGTGCAACCTTCGGCTATCTCTGCTTTGTTCTGGTGATCCCATCCAGGCCGTAGTTGATGCCAGATGGCCTTTTTTATTCCAGTCTTAGCCTCTCAGTATTCTAACGAATTGTCTCAATGCAGTTAAGTCCCGCCAAATTCGAGTACTGTGAAGTTAGTCAGACTGTTTCTATCACAGCGTATGCCTGTGCAAGGTTTGTTCTAGGGCAGCTTCATAAAGAGGAGTTGTAGAAGCCTTGGACTAGACTAATATACGTTGGTTTGAATATTCGACACACACCCAGGTGCAGAAAGAGATGATCAATTGGGCATTACCTTTGGTATCGGTTTATTACGAAAAGCAGGGCTAGCTTGGCACTGTTTACCCAGGCAGGTGATGTCTGGTGACAATATGTTAGTTACATCCATGGATGTGGACATCGAGGTAGGTGCGCTGCCCAAGATTTCAAACATAGATGTCCATTATTGTTTGTGGCACCACGACAAAGGTCCGTAAACTGAGACTAGTCAACCAGTCATCTAGAGTAATATTGCTTAATCGCAAGGATCTCAGAAGTGGAAACTTCTTGATATAGGCCCTTGATGTCTCGTCATTAAAGACTGGGCTAGTCTGACATGCCGGAACCAGGAAAATGAATTACTTGCTCTTCCGAGATCGGAGGAAAAAATGCCAAATGATATAGAAGGGCCTTTTAAATCAACCTGCACGCCAAGTCGAGCTTGATGCGCGTTTTTCGTGACACTCACTCGTCCATTTTCATCTTGTGCTTGGTGGAACGTACGTGAAAAATTTGGCGCCTACAACATGCATGTTCGTCGACTGTGGCACATCTACAATCCAACTTTCAGCCCTGGAGATGGAATCTAGTTTTATGGGCACCCGCGTTCTGCACCAGTACTATTCGAAGTTTTCGCTATAAATAACAGGCTCTCCTGTCTTCCTAGAGAAAGGCACCTTTCTACAAACATTGAGAGTAGTATGGGTTTACTATCTGGCATGTGTAAGGGGAGACACAAGTTGTGGGACCTGTCCAACCATTTCCTCCACACTGTCCCCAGTGTGCAGCACCAGAACCTAAGCCAGTACTCGTGGTAGTTGTGGACGATGTGCTTGAGGTGGCCGTGGCCGTCGAAGTGGTTGTAGTGGTAAAGCTCGAAGAACCACCAGCGCCAGATTTCAAGCCAGCAAGAATACCGTAGTAAGCAGGCTTCTTATTATAATTCGAATCCCACGGACAAGCATCACCTTGGCCAGAGAAGGTGTCCGGAACCCACGAATGCTTGTCTGTGAAGTCCCAGAGTGTGATCCCGACACAGCGCTTTGTTTGGACACAAGCAGTTGTGGTGGTCTGGTAGTCTGTGGACTGCTGAGTCTGCAAAGCACTAGTATCTGGAAGAGTCATGCGGATGTCAAGCTCTGTGATAGCGACATCAACATTGAGAGCAGTAAACGAAGCCATGTTTGCTTTCTGGGTTGAAAGACTGGGAGTCTGTCCCACGATAAAGTGAGACTGAAGACCAACACCATCAATACGTGCACCAGCAGCTTGAACTAATTTTACAATGTTCTGGGCACCGGTAGCCTTTGGTCCGGCATATTCGATGTTGTAGTCGTTATAGTACAGCTTCGCATTGGGGTCTGCAGCGGCAGCAGTCTCGAAAGCAATGGGGATGTATGCCTCGCCAATATATTGGTAGAAAACGTTTTGACGATATGTACCGTCTTCATTCAAGGCTGCATATCTCACTTAGCTTGAAATAGTTCCCCCTTAAAAAAAGGAGAGTTCCAGTAAAAGAACCTGGTAATAGCTGCGTACCTTCGTTGACGACATCCCATGCGTAGCACTGCCCCTTATAGTGCGTAACTACTCCATTGATATGCTCCTTCAAGGCAGCAATCAGAGTCTCATTGGTCCATGATCCCGAAGTAACTAGACAGATAGCATATCAGCCTCTATTGCGGGCCTTACATAGATATAGAGAGATAAGGGGTTTATGCTTCCTTACTATACGACGGCAATTGGTTATACCAGACCAGGTTGTGGCATCGTAAGTAGTCGTTATTAGTCTTAGACAAGCTCGCGATCTGGTCACCTTGGCTGAAAGTATAAGTGCCCTCAGATGGCTCCGTGGGTTGCCACTAAGTAGTCATCGTTGATCAGCTCAATATTACGAGTCACGCTGGCGATAGTGTGAGACGCCCACGCTTACTTTCATTGAATTTGCTGGTGTTATCTGACCAAAATCCGTTGTTTCAAGGTTCGGGAGATATTGAGAGTCGCTCAAGTCTCCATTGTCAACCGCAGTGCCAAAGTACAACAGACCAGCTGCTTTTGCGGCGTTGTTCAATTGAGCCCGAACAACATGTCCAACAGCTAGTCCTAAAAGAAACTGTTTTGCTGCAACCATATTGAAGTTCCTTTATGGAGCGTTTCTTGTCCTTTGTAGCTGTATAGCCAAAAGCTTGGAGCGTCAAGCAAAGCCTTTGCCCTAGCTACCCCCGTAGAGGCTTGATTATATACCAGTATCGAAGTTAAGTCCCACAGTCAGAGCTTAAATTTAGCCTGATTCAAACCATTGTTTCAAACATTATGGCTTCGATGTCTCAAAAACCATGTTCCGATCAAGATGGTTAGAAGACATATTAGCCGATACATATTACTTCTGGATAAAGTCCAGAAACAACGTAAATGCCCTGGCAATAGCATGGACCGAGATTCCCCTGGAATTATTACTGTTATTAAGACTTTTCATGCACATCCCGCCGGCAGTTGGACTCTGACCGGGGGGAGACATAAGTAACTATTTTAGGGGTTTATATACGGAGGACCTACTTTGTTGGACCCAAAGATCCGCGTAAGAACGTGCAGGCTGTCTGATCTGGTCAATAACTAGTTATATTGCGAGGGGGCTTGCACTTGATTTCTAGCACCGGGCAATTGTATCCTGGAGAAGAATGAGTCATCACATGGTTCGAGAATATCTAATTTGGGAATATTGGTGTTTATATGGAACGAACTAGTGAAACACCTAAGATTTTGAAACGTTTTGCGCGGCATGGGGTTTGAGGACGCGGCAATAGCATACCTAATTTACCTAGGTATTCGAGATGATCCGATATTCCCCTTTACCTAGGCAGCAGACCACCTAGGTCGTACCCCCGCCTTGAAACCGGCTCTGCAAAGGAAATAATGTACAGAGGAGCTGTCTTTTCTCAATCTTGGAAGGGGTTTGAGCTATTTCTCTAGTCATATGGTAGGATAGTCACTTAGTTAATTCACATCCTGCCTAGGCATTCAAACAGGAGAAGCGCATACCCACTTAAAGTCCAATCTGGCTAAATCATCAAAATTTGGCCGGCTCGCATTATTAGCATTTTTAGTAAAAAACTTACTCAAAATTTTGGTTTGGCCTTTTGGAAGGGATTGAGGTACTCTGTCTGGGAAGAGCCTACCTAACCTTCAACAAACGATGTATTGATCCACCTCGGAAATTGGATGCTCGGCAGATCGCTTGCCGAGTTCGAAGGTTATTCACAAGTTGAAACAACTATTCCATCCAAAAACTTGGATAAATGAACGGTAAATCGAATTTCAATGTCTTTTAAGATTGATGGCTACCTCAGTATTCTGCGGCTAGATGTTGCCCCAAAGGATGCAGTTTTGAATGACTTTCAATATGCCGTGTAAGTTAATTTCATTAGCATGGATGGATAACTAGTCTATAAAGTTCCAGATCGAACAAATTCATCGGGCACCAGCATATCGGCGCACACTCCGGTGCCTAGGTAGGTTCTTAATACCTACAATGATATTTGGAGACAGACATTTGGTACAGTATATGATATTGAAGACCTATAAACCCAGAGAAGCCAAATACATAAGCTGGTTTACAGAGCTTATAAAGTCGTAGGTCAGTATTTCCTAAAATTGATCAATTAATGAGAGAAGCGAACAACATAATACTCGACAGGAGGCAGGTTTTAACATTGACAGAGGAAATAAAAGTACACAACTCAAATCTAGGTAGACGGAACAGTATTCGCCGACTTTTAGAAGATGATCAACACCTTTAATTCATTATTCGATTTATAGCTTGCTCGTTGAGACAAAGTGAGGAACGTTCTTGGCAGTGAAGATGTCCTTGTGGTCAGACTTGATGATGTCGGCAGCCTGCGATAGGTGAGTTAGTTTCGTAGGCAATAATTAAGAATAGGCAGTTTAACTAACCTTCTCTCCGATCATGTAAACGGAGTTTTGGATACGGCAGTCAGGAATGACGGGAATGATGGAGGCATCAGCAACACGGAGATTCTTGATTCCGTGGACGCGGAGCTTAGGGTCAACAACGCCCTGGTGGATGTTTTTGGAGAGACGGGCAGTACCGCAAGGGTCTGTATAGAGGAGAGCTTATTAGCACGATCTATAGACCCATATATCAGGAGAAAAAGAACTTACGGAAACCAGTCTGGCTTCGGTCCAAGACAACACGTCTCATGTCGGCGTCAGACTCAAGGGGCATCTTCCAGGGGTATTCCGATACGACAATATCCTTAAAGCCAGCACCCTTGGTCAAGACATCGTATGTCCATCTAATACCCTCACGCATGGCTAAAATGTCAAGGTCGTTGCCGAAAAAGTTGAGGTTAATGTTGGGTTGAGTAAGAGCATTGGAGTTGTTAAGAGTAACTTGGCCCTCGGACAAAGGACGAAGCAAGTCAACAATGACGGTCATGTGGCTTCCCTTTTCGGGCATGGGGTAGTGCCATTGGAAGGCACTGCTCCAGAGAGAGACGAAATCAAGCTCGAAGTGAGGCTGACCAGCGGGTCCGAAGGGATCAAGGCCACCGTTGGCAACCTTGGCCTCGCGGTATTCGGGGTACTTGTTCAGGCGCTCATCGATACGGGGAAAACCGACAAGTTCCAAGAAACCAGAGCTAGCTGGGCCAGTCTTGTCCTTCTTGTAGCTAGCGATAGCAGCATCGTTGAGAGGACCAGGGCGGAGGATATGGTCGTCAAGAGCGTATCCGTCCTTGAGCTGAAGGACAAAAGGAACGATGGGGTGGTCCAACAAGTGCTGACCGACATGAGGGGATTCGACAACAGGATCAATACCGTGCTTGGCCAATTCAACAGCGGGCCCAATACCGCTGAGCAAGAGCAATTTCGGGGTCTCGAAGACACCTTGGGAGACAATGACTTCGCGACTAGCATAGACACTGATCTCGGTTCCGTAGGTTTCGCTGATCACAGTAACACCAGAGCAGACCTTGGTGGTCGGGTCAATGATCAACTTCTTAGAGTAGACCCCGTAGAGAATAGTGACGTTCGGCTTGTTCTTGAGATATAAGAAGCTTCCTTGGCGCTCACCCTTATAGATAGTGTCGACACAGTGTGTCAGACCACGCATCTCTCCGGAGTAGATATCTTCAGTCAAAACACCACCCTTGTCAAGCCAAGCTTGAGTGAGGGCATCACGGAAAGGCTTCATCTCAGGAACCAAATCGGCGTGGGAAACGTTGACTGGACCACCAGTTCCGATTTTGTTGAGGTCGGAAGAGTAGAGCTTTTCGTCGTCGTGGTAAGTGGCACATTTGCGAAGGTATTCAACACAATTATCCCAGGTCCAGTCAGAGCCACCGAACTGCTCCCAGTCATCGAATGTAGGCTTGGAGCCAGGAATCCAGGTGAAGTAGTTCGCGCATGTGCTTCCACCAAGCGCCTTGCCACGGGTGTTGGGTTTCTCAACTCGCTCATAGTCGTCACGCTTGATCATGGTGGTCTTGTAAGCCCAGTCGTATTTGCTTCCTCGGAGAGTGAAAGCTTTCGATGGCGTGGTAATCTCCTCAATCTGGTCGGGATTGGGGATACCAGCCTCAACAACCAGAACGCGGACATTAGGGTTTTCGGCAAGTCGGCCAGCGACAGCGTTACCAGCAGTACCACCACCGACGATGATAAAGTCGAATGTGTTTCCGTCTGCGACGAAGGCCATGATTATTGAACTAAAGTTGAATTATTTGACTGTGCTGAAGTATGTCTTTGTACAAAACACTGTAGGGCCGATGCTCTGTGATGAAGCCTTTGATTGTCCAAAGAGTTCTCTGATAATTAAAAGGTTGATGATTAGATGGAAGCAGAACGCAACCGACGTTCAATTGGCATGTTATATACCAGGTACCTAGGTAGGTATGATTCCTTTTCAACAGGTGAAGTCATTCCGCCCAGATGTCCGTTGCCGCGTTCCGTGCGGCATCGTCGTCAGACTCGAGTTCGTTGAGTCGTTCAAAAGTTTAGTCAAGTACCCTGAGATGCTTATTGTGCAGTACTGTACAGTATACGTAGTGTTACTGGAAAAGGAAGGACTAACATAAAAAATCTGCAGAATTGAGTTTATTCGCACTTGGCTTACGGAGACCCGGGGAGTTAGTGGAGTTAGTTAGTCATTAGCATTTAAGCCGAGTAAACCTTTTCACTAAATCATGACGCAGGCGGCTTGGATGTGCTGGGGAAACGCCGAAAGGCTGAATCAGCTGGCAGCCCGACAACCCGAAAGCCCTAAATGCTTTCTCGCGGTTTGCTTCGGCAAAGGCACGGCCTGTGAAATATTCTTTCCTAAAGAGGAAATATTTCCTCGCACCAGAAAATACCGCACTTGTCGCCGAAGATAACCTCAAGTGACGGCATGGAAGGGTTGTTTTGAATTGGATTGGGTTTATGAGCAGATAAATTAATGCTCGTTTCCCGAGACTCGCTGTTGGTAAAGCAAGCATCAAAAATAACCACGCATCCATAATGTCTAGCCCTAAGTTCACGACTGCTGAAGGTGGGAGTCTCGACGTATGTTTCTTGAATATTCAGCCCTGACATCCTATCAGGTCATCCCATCCCAGATCCCTCCATCAGTCTTACACTGCCTACAATTGGAGGCGGTGGCATCACCACACTCGGTGACACAGTGCTCCTAGAAACATTAGCCCACTTCAATCGTGAACGTATTCCTGAACGGTAGGTTTGATCTTGTCCGCATGTCTGCGCGTATACCAAGCTCACATTTGTAAAGGGTTGTTCACGCTAAAGCATCAGGGGCGTGGGGAGAGTTTGAAGTCACCAATGACGTCTCTAAATACACAACTGCCAAATTCCTTAACGGCGTTGGAAAGAAGACCCCAGTTCTCTGGCGATTGAGTACCACTGCTGGCGAACGTGGTGCAGCAGATACTGTCCGCGATGTGCGAGGCTTTGCTGTCAAGTTCTTCACAGAGGAGGGCAATCACGACATTGTTGGGAACCACATTGTATGATTGACTCGTTGCCTCCTTTGCAATGTACTAACTCATGGCAGCCAGTGTTCTTTGTCCGTGACCCGATGAGATTTCCGTCTCTCAATCGGAGTCACAAGCGAGACCCTGCCACTAATCGCCCAGATTGGACCATGGTAAGTACTCACCCCAGTGCTACATCTAGCTTCTAATATGACGACTAAGTCAATGGATCCGAACTCTTTAGTTCTGGGATTTTCATGTCAATCAACCAGAGAGCGTTCACGCTTTAATGCACCTTTTTGGCTCCCGTACACTCCCGGACTCTATCCGCCGCGTCACAGGTTTCGGCGTGCACACCTTCAAGCTCGTCGCAGCGGACGGCAAGATCCGCTACTGCAAGTTCCACTTCAAGCCTGATGCTGGTGTCACTTCATGGTCAGCACACGATGCCACTCGCATTGCCGGTGTGAACCCCGACTTTCACGCCCAGGACCTATGGGATGCCATTGCTCGTGGAGAGCACCCTGTCTGGAAGCTATACTTGCAGGTCATGGAGCCTGACCAAGCCGAGAACTATGGCAGAGCTCTTTTTGATATCACCAAAGTCTGGCCCCACAAGGACTTCCCTTTGATTGAAGTTGGTCAAATGACATTAAATAAAAATGTGCGTGTCAGGTCTGAGCCACAAAGAACCTTGGAAGTGCTAGATATTGACTAAACCATCTAGCCTGGCAACTATTTTGCTGAGATTGAACAAGCCGCTTTCACTCCTGCCAACATGGTCCCCGGTATTGCCATGACACCGGATCCGAGTAAGTAATCGGAATCCTTTCTCGCTTGTAGACATATTGTTAAGTTTTGTGATTATACAGTGTTACAAGCACGCATGTTTGCCTATGCTGATGCCGCCCGATACCGTCTCGGTGCCAATTACACACAACTACCACCTAACCGTGCTCTCTGTCCCGTCTTTGCCCCCTTCGAACGCGACGGTTATGGAACAGTTACTCGTAACTACGGCGGTGAACCCAACTACGTGCGCAGTACACTGAGTACAGGTCGGATCAGCCAACAGGGTGTGTACAACACCCCCGTCACCGAGCGTATTGAACGTAACGCTATCTTGACTCAGAATGAAATCACGGTCGACGATGAAGACTACGTGCAGCCACGCGATTTCTGGATTCGAGTCATGGACGATAACGAAAGGAGGTTATGGATAGCAAATGTTGCGGAGACTTTGGAGACTGTTCCTCCTCAATTGCAGGAAGCTGTTGCTGCGCTATTTAGCAATGTTGATGCTCGTATTGGTGAGGCATTGACTGCTAAGACCAGGAGTAGAGCTCATATATAAGCTAAAATGGCCTTGTATTAATTTCAATCTACAGAACTGGTTGTCGTCGTGGAAAGTGTGTACCTAGGTAGGTATTTTATTTGCTTCGGAACCAACCAGTTACCTCCCTACCTAGACAGGTAGTGTTAGATTACTAGGTCAATGTGGCAGCAAGCGCTGCGAGGTCTATTCCCGAGATCCAGCGTATGGTGCTAATGGTAAAACTGATCTATCAGAGCGCTCCGATCTGGAGCAATATTATGCAGATCTCAGGACTCAGGCCTCACCCCGCACCTACTCACCAAATTCGTGTTATTCCCGTACACTGGGAACTGCCAATATTGCCTATAAATACTGCCTTCTTGCTTTATGTAAATAGACGGAAAAAGAGACAAGGGAAGACATACAATCTTGCTAGTCAATTCTTCTTTGATCGTCCTTGTAAAACTACCGCCGGATTCTCTATAACTCAGGATTGGCCGGAGTAAACCCACCAATCCAACAGGTAGTAATAGTACATACGTAAGGTTCAAATTAGGGCTTTTTTGCTCCGTCTTCAATCTCTCTCTTTCTCCTTCGCCAAAATTATATAGCTATTAATTAAAAAGGCCAATATACGTAGGTAAATTCTGTCAATTATAGAATTATAGAATTATTATATGATTATAAATTATGACATTCACGTTCAGAAACGTTACTGCTTACCTTCTAATTATTTCCCAAGGACCAAATTGGTCCTTTATGATCATCTAGGTATACCTAGTTAGTTACAACACGCCTTACAGGAAATAAAATGAAGAACATAATATTACCTATCTCGGTACCTGATTGGATATTGTAGGTACATACCTAGGTAGGTATAATCAAGAAGAGGAAATAATAGCATATGATATAGGCTAGTTCCCAATCTTGGAAGTAAGCTCAGATTCGCAGCTAACATATGATAAACAAACTACAAACGGCCTTTTTGTCCTTTCTCGGCTACAGCTCTCACCCGCCAGTATGTCTCCTCAGCGAATGGCTTCATATTCTTGATATAATCCTGTGCTCGTGCGCTGCTTGCCTGTCGCAACGCGTAACGTGCCGCAATTCCCTGCATAATGACAGATCCACGGAGAGAAAAGAAAGCGTCTCCCCAGTCTATATCTGGTCTCGGGTCATATCCGGACACTTCGGCGTACCACTGTAGACTCTGCTCTCTAGTTGGTATGCCCGGAGTCCCTCCTGGCTGAAAACTCTGTCTACTATGCTCCGCTGAGTCCAGATAGTATGGGCTGGTTAGGTTTGAAACGTCGGAGAGTGGGTGGCCAATAGTCGCCATTTCCCAATCGAGAATACCGATGACTTTCGGCTCGGTTTTGTGGAATACAAGATTATCGATTTTATAATCTCCATGCACAAAGCTTGTTCGGTCTCGGGGCTGCAGAGCCTTATTCGAGAAGAAACGTAAATTCTCCTGGAAATGTGGGAGTTCCCCAACCGGCTCTTTGGTATCTACATCGAGCGTCTGTGCCTGCACATGGGATACTCGCCCTAGAGTCAAGATTTGGCGGTCGTAAAACCCGGTATGCTTTCCAAATCGCCCCATGCCGACCGACTCTGGACTAATGCGGTGCAGTTTTCCAAGAGTTCGAAGTGCGTCGTGCCACCTGTATGAGTTGTAAGAATCGAGCTTGGTAAGAAATAGGGAAAAAAAAAACCGATTGGGTCCTCTACATTTCTCTTCTCTCGTGAGCATTTACACCTGGAATGGCAGGATTCGTAAACATTCTTCCGTCTAGAAATTCCATGATGTAGAATGGCGTGCCAACCACGCTGTGGTCCTCGCATAATATATATACTCTCGGAACTGGAACATCGGTAGGTTGCAAAGCGTGTAGAATCTGGTATTCACGCTCGACTTGATGTGCCGTCTTGGAAAGAAGCTTGCCCGGAGGCTTTTTGCGCAGGACGAATCTCTTACCATCGGCCGCAGTAAGCTGGTACGTAGGATTTGACTGGCCGAAACTGAACTACATACAGGAAGTGGTATGTTAATACAGATTTAGCAGGCTTGAGGAAGCTACTGCATACCTGCTTCACGTCTAGTGGCGTCTTGATCAATGGCAGTTTGTTTTCTATGTAGGCCTCTAGCGATGCTATGTCAACTGGTTGGCGCACCCGACCAGCCATGGCTGCTGGCTGCTTTTCGCGACGGCTCTAGATGGGGGGAATTGGCAGCGAGAAATTCTGCCTACTGATTGTAGTAGTTAAATAGCACCGTTCCTAGTGCTATGAATGTAGACAATAAAGCGCTGCGTCGTAGTTAGATGCAACGGAACAAACCAGCCGAGGCAATACTGCACATTATGGAGGGACCTTCTCCAGACTTTCGGCCCGCGCAAACAATAGCCGCGGGTCCCCCGCCATTGCCTAGTCGAGCTACTACGTATAGTTGTATACGCACCTGAAGTTACTAGGAGTGCGTACAGAGGACTGTAACTATAATTGAGATGTAATATCAATCTATCAATGTGATTTTGCAAGTCGGGGAAAACATGTGATTAGGGCTAGCCCTTGCTTCCCGTTCGGGAAAACTTATGGAAAAGGCGGGCGCGTCGCTCGTTCACCGCCCCGAAGAACGCGTTCCCAAACAAGCTATGCGATGTAGAGAGACGAGGAATGCTATTTTCTTGCAACCTGCCACGCTCTCTCCCTCTTCCAGTGATCTACAAGTCTTGCCATGACGAAGGACAGCACGCCGCCTCCTCCAGAATCCCTCACGTTCGCCGCTCCTACCGCTGCCCACGAACCCCCATCGCTCCCCGCCTCGCCCCTCCCTAAAAGGACCAAAACAACCACCCTCGCGACAACAGACAACGACACCGCCGTGTCGAACATCGCCTCGGTCATGGCTTCCGCAAACGGAAATGGCACTGCCGTCACCTCCATCTCGCAGCCCCAGCCTGCACTTCTAGTGAAGAGGTTGGTCGACACCGCGAAAGCCCCGACTCGCGGTTCTGCCTTCGCCGCGGGATACGATCTCTACAGCGCGAAGGAGACTGTGATCCCAGCGAAAGGAAAGGGACTGGTTGACACTGGGCTGGCCATTGCAGTTCCCGAAGGCACTTGTATGCCGTCCTTCCTGAAGGGTTTTGTTGTGACAAATGCTGACGATTCCAACTAGACGGCCGCGTTGCTCCGCGAAGCGGGCTTGCTTCTAAAAACTTCATCGACACTGGAGCTGGCGTTATTGATGCTGACTACCGAGGTGAAGTCAAAGTGCTGCTCTTCAACTTCTCTGACGTAGACTTCACAGGTACGACCAACGCACCTCAGAGAGAATATATCTCTTTAGGAAAATGGGCTAATGCAAAATCTACTAATAAAATAGTCAAGGAAGGAGACCGAGTCGCCCAGCTTGTATTGGAAAGGGTATTGCAACACCAACCCCATTTCTTTGTGAGGCTCCTTTTTCTTGCTAACTAGCTCTTGTCAGATATATACCCCTGAAGTTCTGGTCGTAGAACAACTGGAAGAGAGCATTCGCGGCGCAGGAGGCTTTGGTAGTACCGGAAAATAGAAGCTTCGAATGGCGTTATTTATGCACCGAACGGGCATTTCGGACCCGTATCTAAGTTATCTAGTTTGATGAGGTATGAGGTCTAGGATCTTTTCTTGGGCCAAGTGACAACCGGGGGGCTCGCCCAAAATATCATAGTCCAATCTTTGAAAATTTGGCATATCTATCTACATAATTGATCCTACGCATTGTTAGTAAACCAGCCCTCATGCAGCGCACCTAGAAGAAGCCCAAGCTAATGAATGAATTTGTAACTTTAAAAGCTGTGGCTCTCTCAGCAAACTGATTTCAAACCGATTGTCGACATAGCTCCATTACCTAGGTACTTAGATGACTTTTTAGAGAACAACATTGAAGCCTCTGAATCTCTCCACCGATATAGATGTCGTGCACATCGACCGATCCTCTAACCATACAATTCCAGCACAGGGAGCTTTATCAATTAGACGACCTCGGGACTTTCCAATAAATGCAGGTATCGTGCTTCTTCAACTACCACACATGCGCCGAATGTTGATACGGTCAAAATCTTCAAACGGAACGCCTAGTAAACTCCGTCGGAGTCCGTGGACATCGACCGGGCTTAGTCAAGAAGAGCGAGGGATTTGAGAAAGCCATCTATCTTGTCTTTGCGTTGAATAGACATGATGCAACGAAGGTATAGTCAGGCATGCTAAAAGGGAACCTTGGAAGTCGTTGGATGGTAACGAAAACGCACTCCATACCCGCGTTTGGAATTGAATGCCTGGTAATTTAGGCAGCGAAGTACTGAAGCCCCCCACCAAAGCTTTCGTAACGATAATCTATCGAGATAGTTAAGTTCTGCAAAACCTCGTCTTTGTGAGTCATACACGACACCCTCCCCGGTAGAAACCATAGACGATCCGCAAGACCTCCAATATATCTACACTAGCTATTGTTGGTATCTGGTCTGTGGTTCACGTGAAAAGCAGCCTCCCATCCACCCCGCTTCATATCAGTAATACTTCTGCTGAAGTGTATAGAGTGCTGAAAGAGGGCCGAAACTTCGTCTGGCCGTGTAATTCTGCAGCAATGTCGTCCTCTGAGGAGCGAGATGATGTCCCGGAGACAAGAGTCCTTGCAATAGCCAGTCATGTATGCGCGCATTTCATCCGTTATCTCCGATTCGTCCATACAGATTGCTAATTTCTGCGAATAGGTGTGCTACGGGTCAGTCACCTTATAGAATGAATCAACTCCTCGGAGCATAATAGCTGACCGACTGAGTCATTTACTATCAGATTTGTAGGAAATACAATGGCCACATTTGTGATGCAGTCCCTTGGCTGTGAAGTGGCCGCAATCAATACAGTTCATTTTAGTAAGCTACCGTGGATAAGTTCACCTGGAGAAGAACATGGCATTGAATGATAATAGCGAGGCTAATCCTTTTGTTTAGGCAACCATACTGGATATAGACAAGTGAAAGGAACGAAGACCAATGCAGAGGAAATTCGCAACCTCTACGAAGGCCTAACCCAAAGTTACCTTACTGATTTTGATGTCTTACTTTCTGGGTACGCACCCAGCGCAGCTGTTGTTGAGGCGGTGGGCGATATTGCGCAAGATTTGAAACGCAGAGCAGAAGAGAAGCCGGGCTCCTTTTTCTGGGGTGAGTGCACTCTTATTTCACCTTTCTTTGTGACCATCTTTGATTGCTTAAAAGGGTTCTCGCAGTTCTCGATCCTGTCATGGGCGATTTGGGCCGGTTGTATGTGGCTGAAGATGTTGTACCAGCCTATAAAAAAGTGATACATCACGCAGATTTAATTTTGCCAAATCAATTTGAAGCCGAGTAAGTTATCTCTATACGCGCGTCGAAATAAGAGGCAGAGGGGTACTGACAGCTAATGAAGAACGCTATCTGGAATAAAAATATCCACCACGAGTGATCTTACCAAGGCCATGACTCTAATACACCGGATATATTCGATCCCCCACCTTATTGTCACATCAGTACAACTATCCAACCTTAGTTCGTCCACGCCCTCAGGGACAATGACCATAATCGGTTCTACTGTTCGTTCTGATGGTTCACCGCGTCTATTTCGCATTGATATTCCCGTCCTTGAATGCAATTTCAATGGCACAGGGGACATGTTTGCGGCATTGACAGTTGCACGCCTACGTGAAGCGGTCTTTGCGGCCGGGCCATCTCTTAGGAATACAAAGTCTTGGGTATCACCGGACAATGTTCCTGCAACAGAATTACCACTTGCAAAGTCTACTGAAAAGGTGCTTTCGAGCATGCATGCTGTATTGCTAAAGACGATGGAGGCCCGCGAAGCTGAGCTTACTATTACGGACAACACTTCGGCTGCCGTGGAATTGGCAGACGAACAGCAACAATTCCGAGAGCATTTGCGGCGAACGAAAGCTTCAGAGGTCAGGGTAATTCGAAACGTGAGATTTCTACGTAACCCAATGGTCACTTTCAAGGCGCAGGAATGGACGGAATAAGATCATTCCTTGACTTTCTCTTATCGACAAGCACACACGGCCACGTTTTCCAATGAATATCGCTATGTTATATAGAAGATAGACCAATTCAAATACTCAGGGATCGGGCGGTTGACTCCTTTGACTCGACTGAGCGGTTTGACGCATTTGCAGTCTTGATTTCTATGCATCGAACATTCAACATTCTACGGCTTATTATGCGCTATGTAGCTCTCCGTCCATGCACCCTGTCGCCATGTGGTTTAAGGGGTAGGGTGTTTGGTAATTGGAGGGCAAAATATTCTCGGCACGTTAAGAAATAATCCTTCAGCAGTCGGACATGGAAATGAGCCACGAAGCTGTACACACATATGCCTGATCCATACGGAACTGATAAATAGGTCTTTATTGGCTTTTACCGTAAAGAGAAAAGGATGGCTCCCTCGTAAAACTTTTTTTCCATCTCCTTTCTCAATGCTCTTTTACGACGGATATATTCGACAGCTCCATTCTCGTCATCCTTGGATAGAAAAATTCGTATCTACCTTTCGGAGAAGAAATTGAAAAGGATTTCCTGAGGAATTGTCGAGCCTCATGTCATTTCTGCTCGAGTCGAATTGTCGCGTTTAATTTGACAATCATGATGGATCATTATCACACAAATAGAGAACCTTCGCCGAGTAATCAAGATGAATTTTCACGTTCGAAGAATTTTTTTTTTCTTCTCATTCACCCCCTTAAGCAACCTCCCGCTTGCCTTCCTCGCGTTCCTTCTGTGGAGAAGCTGTTAGCCTATGTTTTCCCGCTTGTATTCAAGATCTTCTGGCTGATTTGTGCCAAAACCGTTCCAAGCAATTTAACCGTAACGTACCAAAGCCTTTGCAGTGCCGTGAAGAGCATGTCTGTGGTTGCGTCGGAACTTAGGGTCGGTTCCTTTCAAGGAAGGGTAACGGTAGGTCTTGGGCTTCTTGATACTGCAAATGGCAAAGATTGCGTTAGCGAGGCTGTGCAAAGCCATCCAATCAATCCACGAGATGAGTTCGAAGGAAAGCGCAGAGAGGTAAGGAAGTGCTGCGACAATGCGAAATGCGATAAACGACGAACCCGTTGCGGTGAGCCTTCTTGCTCTGGTTGTGCTGAGACGAGTTCTTGGACTCTAAAAGACGAATACGTCAGTAATGGTGTTTTTGTTGATGTATAGAGATTCATGCAAAACGTACTGGCCATCTTGACGGTTTTGTCTCGATGAGGAGGTTGTCGTAGTGAAGGCTGAACTGGAGAAGGAGGAAGCGTCGCCTGCCGGAAAGGTAGGGCTCGGGTTGTGTGGACAACCTCGCTTAGGCGAATACGGCTAGCGCCAAATCACCTAACATTAGTATACGAAGTACAAGTGCATTTAGTATTTACAAACATCAGTACGTATTATTATTAAAATGACACAATGACAAAAATCAAATACTTCTACAACATAGTAGCAAGACGGGCATTTTTTAGTTGCGATTACACCTCTAAGATACCTTTGGGGGATACCTCTGACAGTATTCGTTGCAAAGGAACTCTGTCACCATAGCTGTATGCCGAGGCAGATAAAGGTAAAAGTTGAAAAAAAAAGTTACTGTACTACGTATTCGATTAACATATTCCCCATGGATAAGGAGATACGAGACAGCATTTGATCAGGATGTTTGTATAAACATAACGTCGATTATGTCACGTGATTCGCTGGCTTTGCATGGCGCGCGGTCACGTGAGTTTGTTCCGACTTTGACCGTTTCTCTCTCGAACCACCTCAGCATTTGAAGGCTAACGTCCCCCAACCCTCATCGCCCTTCGAACAACTGCACAATGAGCTCTCTCCGGTTTGCACGGGCTGCCCTGCGGGTGCGTCCTACCGCCATTCGCGTTCCTGCTGGCCGCAGGACTTATGCCGATGCTGTCCCCGACAAGATCAAGCTCTCCCTGGCTATGCCTCATCAGGTACGATAAAAACATCATTGCTCCAACAACGCATTGAGAAATGGAACGACTCAATCGCTAACTGTATTATTTTCTTTAGAATCTCTTCAAGTCCACCGACGTGTATGTTCCGTATCCATCCGCGTTGGCTTCCGATGTTAATTGCACTGGGTGTTAATCGATTGTTGCAGGGTCCAAGTCAACATTCCCGCCGAGTCCGGTGAGATGGGCATTCTCGCCAACCATGTTCCATCAATTGAACAGTTGAAGCCTGGCCTCGTGGAAGTCATTGAGGAGAGCGGTGGCACCAAGCAATTCTTCCGTACGTCGTCCATATGGAACTCCGCTGCAGTGGCCGGAATCGAAGGAAATTGCGCAGTAACACTCCGCGGTCAAAGCTTACTAACAAATTTGGGTTTTTTTCTTTCTCTAGTTTCTGGTGGTTTCGCCGTCGTTCAGCCCGACTCTCGCCTCAGCATTAACGCCGTCGAGGGCTTCGCCTTGGAGGATTTCTCGGCTGAGGTCAGTTTTACATAGGAGTGCCGCATTGCAGGATATTGGCGCTAATACATATCGTAGGCCATCCGTGCCCAGATAGCCGAGGCTCAGAAGATTGCCAATGGTAGTGGCAGTGAGCAGGATATTGCTGAGGCCAAGATCGAGCTTGAGGTATGCCACGCTATTCCCGTCTCGGCTCTATGTGCTTTGTTTTTACTAACTGTTTCGCAGGTCCTTGAAAGCCTTCAAACTTACGTGAAATAGACGGCTTCATGTAAATATTTATTTTTTGTCTACCTATGCGTTCCAGTCCGTTTCAAAACTATGTAGAATTATACTCAAATTAAGCGAGGGGATTTCCCTTCGTCAATGGCATCTCATTTGTACTTCGTATTTCTCCTCTATAATCTTTGAAAGAGATATGTACAGCTACGTTTGCTTATCATCGTCCCGTGCTGGGCAAAGCGATTGGCGAAAGCAATGGGAATTCCTCATCCGTGTGTGTCTTGGTCTCTATTTACTTCCACACGATCAACCTTTTGTCAAAGCCACCACTGACAAGCCACTCTTCAATTGTTCCATCCACGTCGACCAGGCCTGCCCAAATACTTCTCACTTTGCTGCCCACTTCGTGGCCATTTTTCAATATTGTCACCAACTTGCCCGTCTTAGCCTCAATGCCACGGATACTTCCATCCTCCGCTGTCACGAACAGACCGGATCCATCAGGTCGCCACACAACCTGCGGGGTTGAGTAAGCAGTCTGTGGCGCAAAGGTATTGGCTTGGATGACAATAGCGGCATCTTCACGGTTTTGAAGTGCCAGTGATGACATCGCTTGAGTGAGTTGGGTTTCAGACTCGGCTATAAAGGTACCAACCGGAGTGTCTGCGCCAGGGATCCTATTTGCTACAGAATCATGATTGGGCCTTGTGCTGTGACTGGCACCGTCGTCGATAATATTGCGAGATGAAGATGGGAACAACAAGCGTACAATCATGATTTTCATATGTGGCAACGTTGACAATGCCACTGCGATCAACCCAGGATCTTTAGGGCATTGGGCCAGACAAGATGGTGAAAATGCAACCCAGGAGTTTGAATGAGGTGCAAGGTTCTGTTTGCCGATTTCTTCACACTTCTGTAGCGTGCTGGCAACGCGTAGTGGCTCCAGATCGTAGTAGTAAATAAATGTTGACTCATGCCGTGACACCAGAAGCAATAGATCCTGAGATTCAGGATGACGGACGAGGAGAACAGATTCTGGATTTGTTGCTAACCTGATCGATCCTACTGGTTCACCTATTCTTTGATCTGTCATGGATGGAGAGGAGGTTATCGTAGTGTGGTAGATCAGGACTTGGGAATCCCATCCCGCGGTAACAATCCATACATCTTCACTGTGATCTTCCTCGTATGCAACAACTTTGACTACGTACTTCTTGTGGTCCACTCTTTGGTCTATTACCTGAGTATTTCGCACTAACAGAAGCTGGCCGGACATACTCGTTAGAAACTGGTAGTTTCCTCCCCGAATGATAGCATGGGAGAGGATAGGTGAGTCTGAAAGCCCTGCCATTGACGCTGCTATTGCATTGTCTGCGCCCACTTTGAAGGCATTCAAACGTTTATCAGCGGTGGTAGAAATGATGTACGAGGCTTGATCATCATCCGCTACCTGCCATGGCGCAACTGACACCGACAGCACATTGGACGAAGTCGGTGTTTCTATAATTTTTGGTGATGAGGGGGCTAAAGGAGTCAATTTTCATAAGCATGTACACAGATAATATACATATTTCTATAAAGTCTAAGCTGCACGAAGTACATCCTACTCACCCGGCATACTCCACTCGTCTTCCTTGAGCTGCGAGTCGCCATATCTCTCGAAGGACAAGCTTTTATCGAATTTCTTCTTCTCCTGGATAATCCCCTCGAGAGTCCATTGTTCCACATCGCCATGGCCGTTTGACTTGTGTCCGATGGCCCCGACCCCGACATCAGAAGGCAAATTCGCCTCACGAATGAAAGTATGTAGAGTTTCGTTGTAGTTGTTTGAGCGCAGAAAACGTGCTACAAGGGCGCTTGCTAGCAGAGACTCAGAGGCTGTGTGATCTGGCGAGGCCATTCTCCTTCCACCAGAAAAATCAAGTGCGTAAGCAAGCAAGTAAGTGAGTAAGTGAGTGGGTGAGTGAGTAGTGAGTAAGTGAGTGGTGGAGTTTGAATGCTTGCTTAGTCATCCAGCCGTTGAGCTCCTCCGCATTTTCAAACGCAGAAGTAGAACCAACCCAAGTCAACAAGCACAAGAGCACACACTACATAGCGAATATTCAATCATTAGGCGTCGCCATCTCACCTCACTTGCAATTGAGAAACAGCGCTACTTTACGCCTGTCAGACCGTTACTACGTCCCGCTGCTCTTGCATTGGTCGCTTTCGCCGTC
Source organism: Trichocomaceae sp. PYS4502 (assembly GCA_023625875.1). Taxonomy (NCBI): domain Eukaryota; kingdom Fungi; phylum Ascomycota; class Eurotiomycetes; order Eurotiales; family Trichocomaceae; species Trichocomaceae sp. PYS4502. The sequence goes on from JAMAFX010000067.1 coordinate 83,313, forward strand.
TCTATAAAATCTAAGTCCATGCCAGCATAGCTCGGAGTTACTTTCACCTTGACCTTGATCATAATGGAAGTGGCCGCTCTTCAGCCGACAAACCCTGTTGGTGACAACATGGAGAACTCGATGGATATTGATATGGATATTGACTTGGGCCCTTTTCCTGAGGCTGAAGCTATTGAAATAGTGAGTTTGGGATAAATCCATACCAGCAACCTCTCACCTTGATCTCCCAACACTGACGTTGCCAAAACGAAATTAGGACAATGTTGAGCAACACTCATTCACGGCTGATAATGGCGTCGTCGATCCGCATACTGCTGAAGCCCATTACGAGAAGGTGCATGTTCGAGGCGTAGACGAATTGACCACGGACGATATCAAGCGATTTGCCACGGACCATTTCCCTGACGAAGCCCCCAGCCGAGTTGAATGGATTGACGACACATCTGCCAATGTTGTCTATTCATCCGAAGAAGTTGGTCTACGAGCTCTTACTGCCTTGACACAGCTCGGCGAAGAAGATATATCTGCGCTGCCATCGCTACGCCTACGTACAGCCAAAACCCTCTTGTCGCATCCTGATTCGGTCCTGCAAGTACGATCCGCAGTGAAGACAGATCGTAAGAAGCCACGAGCACATGAAGCTAGCCGGTTTTATCTAATGCATCCGGAGCATGATCCTCGCGAGAAGTTGCGCCGTGAGCTCGCTGAGAAACGTCGACAAGGAGGCAGACGTGATGACAGTGACGGTGACTATCGGCGCGTCCGATTTGATGAGCACGAGCATCGCAGACGTCGGAACAAAGACGACGGTTTCAATGTTAGTATGTATGACGACGATGGTGGCGCTGCTGGGCGAGGAGCTTCGAGCGAAGAGTTCTCGGATACAGAAGGACGGCGCAGATTCAGAAAGGACAGGCGACCGTCTCGTGATCTATTTCCAGAACGTGGGGCGGGCTCGGGTCGGCTTCGCGATCGCAGCGCATCTCCCGGGCGCGATGACTTGGACGAAATGCGGAGAAATGATGATGAGCAGCAACAGAGTCGCAGGCGGTTTCGTGAGCGCTCGCCTCGACTCTCCGCTGGAGGTCAGCAAAATCGAAGCAGAGAGCTATTCCCACCAAGCAGTAATCAACATACCAGAGAGCTGTTTCCCAACAGAACAGCAGCAAGCTATTTGAAAAAGGAACTGTTCCCGAACAAGACAAACAGCAACCATAGACGGTCAGACGCATTTGATGCTGCAGATGAAACTGCGGATCTGTTTTCGAAGCGAATGAGCATGCCTCTTGTTGATGGGGCTCAGGAGGAAAGGGAATTATACATCAAAGGGGCTGCTAGTGACCAGGGCATAGCTATTCGTGGTCAGGCGGCGAGCGGGATCTCCATCAAAGGCAATGCGCAGGCTGTGAAAGAACTGTTTCCAAATAAGTACAATGCGAATGCGGGCAAGGAGCTTTTTTCGAATACGCTGGAGGGGCGTGGCGGAAGAAGACGGCGTGCTGAAGATATGTTCTCGTGAGACTACAGTTTGGGACAAGGGACATACAATTTAGGAGCAAGTCTAGTTGAAGTTAGGCTCGTTCTCCGGTTCGACTGAATGTGACGAACTATTTCTTGGGATATCTCCGACAGAAGAAAAAGGATCATATGGGATTAAATTATTTTTACTCTATTGCATAATAATGATACCAAATTCCATACAAACTACCTAGGTACGCAGAGCATTAACTGACCCGTACTGTTTACACTGTTACAGTATACTTCTACTTTAATATTAAGGACAATTTGCAATGCCTGTGTGGCTATCCATGGATTGGTGAATTATGGCAGTTCCCTAGGTAGCCAACAAGAGCCTATAGAGTGATTATTATACCTAAGTATTGTCGTAGACGTCCAATCCGCAGAACTCCTTCGCTTCACAAAGTATACTGTCACTGTCTGCCTATCTAAATGATAGTTATGTGCGACGCTGAATCATTCAGCATGCCACTGCTTTATGCTGGATCATGCTGTTGAGCGTCTGATCTTAGAGCTCAAGACAACCCTCCTGCATATTCCATCATCATTATCGTTAGCAGTCTATCTCCGCCATGACAACCTGGATTTTCTCATGATCCAGCGTCGCCTCCTTCGAGCCCTGGAGCACCTATGCTTATCAGGCAGGCTCCGTAGCGGCCCTTCCGCTTCCGGTGCCAGCGTGCAGAAGCCATGACAAAGGCGCTGTACACATATGATCCATAGCGTTGGGACCTTCGCTCCGTGTGCTATCAAGCTTTCTCAGAAGCCGATGCACTCTACCCCGCGGCCCAGGAAAGAGGAGACCGGCTGTTTTGGTCTTGAAGGACTATTCGCCGATTCAACCACGATTGGGTAGCTGGGAAGCTGGAATAGCTCAAGGAATAGATAAAGGTGTACAGACGTGTATAAATCTGCCCAGATTGGGCCTCATATTCATGTAGCTGGCTATTCCACCGTATATTTGCAGTATCATGAAGTGAAGTCAGGATGTGAAGTATTTCGGTCTGACCAGCCACAAGACCGACCATGTGGCTGTACAATGTATTGTATTGTATTGTAAGATATACGTTAGTTATGCGTAAAACCAAAAATACGACTGCGTATCTGTAAGGCTGGATATAAATATCACTCTCCGTGTTGAGACCAACGTCCTTTCAGCTGGGAGAAGCGGCCACTGCTTTTGTTTCCGCACTGCAATGCAGAGGAATACTGATCATTACCTAGGTCCATCTAGTCTGTTGCTCCACTTTTTTGTCATATATATACCCTACTTCACTCTATAGCGAATCCCTCCGATCCTCGCCATATATCGCATTACAATTTACAGGTCTCGGCCGTGCGGAATGCGACAAATTTCTTCAGTCGCTTTGTGATGGGGGCACTATCCAACAAATTCCGCCATGAAAACACCTTAGTTACCTTTTCATGGCAAGCTGCGTCAGCTGTTTCAGGTCTCTTTGTTTGGGCGTTGTTTTTATGGATGGTTCCGCGGAGCGAGCATCTCGCTGCGGAGTCCAGCTATTGTACCCTTGGTCCCAGAGCCAAAGCTTAGGTTTATGGGTTTTATATTGCGATACTGTGTCCGATTTCTTCCCTTGGCAGACTAGCAGGCAGTCCAATTGCTGGAGCACTTTTCCGTGATCGATATCACAAAGCCTTGGGAGCGAATTATCCATATAGCCCCGAAGACTTCCACTTGATAATGTTGTTCACAGGGACTATTTTGTTTGTGGCTGATATTTTCTACCAGCCCGCCAGGTATACATATGCTCCCAGGTTGTTGGTAAAGGTTTAGGCAGAAGACAACGTCAGTAGCTTAAGACGACATGAATTATCTCCAGTAGCGAGGAATCCTTGGAATGCTGCAGACTGCTTGGCCGCAAATCTACATAAAAAAAGGTCGAGAACAGCCCATAAGCATTGCCGATATTTTAATACAACATTGAGTTCCAAGGTTGGATATCATTAGGTGGTGGTTTAGGTATCATACAGCACGCTGGTTTTATGTAGCATACTAGACGGTGTTTAATATTTGCACTTTATGTTGAGCACCAATGAATAGTCTACAGAGAATTGACCATGCAGATAGATACAACCCCAGAACAAACCAACAGCACCATTCAAAACGGGGTTTGGCGTATCAATTCAAAAGGTAGTTTTGCACCAATAGCCTCGGCAGCTTCTAGCCCACTTCGCACACATGCCTCAAGTAATGGCAGACCAGCATAAGCGTATCCCCCGGCCAAGTAAACATTCCCATCTCCATTCCTCCAGCCGGCTGCCGAATTTTCACCCTTTCCAAAAACAGAGAGCAACATGCGGTGTGAATTGATGGTTGGAAGTGGACGGGTCAACTGGACCGTATGAAGTGGTTGACCTCTCTCTTGGTCCTTGACGGTGTCTGCCCAGACCACGACCGATGTGCCTGACGGATGAAGGTGAACGGAATGTGTAATGAGATTCCCTTGTGCGGTCTTCTGGGTATTTAATATGAGCTTCTCAGTCTTTTGGCTGCTTTGTGTCTTTGGTGTCTGCAGTTGTGGGAAGACAGAGACTCGTACCGGGCGGCTTTGCAGCTTTTCTGTGATGGATGCGCTAGGTTTGTGTATTTTACTGGCAACTGATGAATTCGTGGCGATAATGACGTGGTCGAATCCTGCTTTGATGATCGAATTTTCACCACCGCGGTGATATTCGACAATGACCTTTTCGTCTTGGGAGTGTACCGAGAGAACTTCACTATTGAATTCTTTCTCGACGCCTTTTCCCAGTAGATTTTGCAATGCCCCCATATCAGGAACAGTCCGGTGTTCGGCCCGGAATGTTCCTTTCTTGTAGTTGACGACATAAGCAGCTGGGAAGCGTCGAAGGTCGTCGTGGCTGCATGTTGCAGCGGATGAGAAGAGCGGCAGTAGATACCAGTCAAGGAATGAATTAGGAAGCCGAATTCGACGGGCATATTGTTCCAAACTCTCTGTCTCAGTATATCTGTTGTCCGCACCGATGATTCGCGGGGGCAGCAGGTAGCCCGCAACGGTGAACCACAAATAGCAAAGAAGGAGATAAAAGCTAAGTAGAAGTCCATTCGCGAGGCAGGGAATGATTTTGTGAAAATTGGAAAAGAACTGGAAGTACTGCTGAGAGTTTTCCATAAAAAGATATTGAAATCGGTGAGTCTGCGTCTTGACATGGAGGTGGTCCAGCACTTGGAACAGGTTGGCGTAGTAGTTTCCAGAGAAGACGCGCATTGGAACACTGATGGTAGCGTTGTTGTATCGATATGAATGGCCATCAAAGGTTAGGTAGCTAAGCTAATCTGACATGTCAGTCCTGTTTTGCCTATGTCCGGATGATGAAGGTCGGCTGGATACCTTTTCGAAGACTGTGACAGAGAAACCATCCCTCTGCAGAGCCCATGCAGCGAAAATGCCTGCCGGGCCGCTGCCAATGATAGCCACAGTTCGTTTCATAGTAGGTTCATTCAATGCCATTCTAGCTATGAAGTCCTGGTGATACGGAGAGAGGGTAGGCCGAAGAATAATTGGGGAGGAAGATTCTTCATATACCTAAGCGTCATTAACAAAGTCAAGAGCGTTCGCCCGAATATACCCGAATAGACACTAGGGTCAGATGGAAAAAAAAAAGCCTCGCCTCAATGCCGGTTTTCGTGACATGCATTTCATTGTCCTATGAACAAAGGAACCATTAGCAATCGTCGACCACACGGGCGTATACATGCCACGCGGAGTTTCAGATCGGGTCTGGATTTGTGTGGAACTTGATCGTGGAGTGCTAAGCTGTGACCTCGTGCTGATAGAAGTCAAGCACCTACTGCTGAGGGTCAGGGGGTCTGGTACAGGCGTAGTAGAACAGAAAAATCAATTACGGCTGAGTGACTGGGAACCATGTCTACGACCTACAATGTGGGCAATATCATAAACGAAGAATTCCAGACATCCTGTATTGCTGTAAGCTGATGACATTCATCACCATCCAAGGTCGTTGTGGTAGAGGTGAATCATAGATAAAATAATACCCTAACTACTCAGTGCTGTCAAGCTATTGACATGTTCTCAGGAATGAGACATCATTCAAGGAGACAAACTATATCTTAGAAATTAGGTTAGGTATCCTATTGTAGACTGCCCCTTACGCTTTGTTCATCTAATCTTTGAATCTTTGACCTGGTCTGTTCCTTTAGGTGGAGTATATGCTTGTAGCGGAGAGATTCTGATTGGAACGTGTAACATATGTACTCAACACTAAGCTTTCACTGCTCTTTCACTGCTCTTTTCACCACTCTTTCATCACTCTTTCTTTATTACTCTTGTTATCATTCTTTCATTATTTTTATCACTATTCTTTCATCTCTTTTTACTAGTGTGTTTATTACTGTTCACGACTATTTTCTCCAAATGTTTTATTAATTATATTATTGCTGCAGATCAAATAATTTATTAAGATAGAAGTAACTGGTGTTGATAGGAGAATCAGCCAGTAAATTATCTATTCCTGGGTTGGCAGAATTTATAATTAGCATTACCTTTCATATTTTAATCTAGCTTGATTTAATACCATGAGTCATAACCTGGATACATTTACAAAGAAACTCGGTGGATCAGAGAAATGATCGCTAAATATACAATGGCTCTTAATGAAAGAAGTCACTGGCTAATACTATGTAACTGAATATACATGAGTAGCCCACAAAGATGGGATATATATAGTACCTAGGTAATCTTCACTGCTTAAGGATATTATTCTTAGAGTAGCATCAGATGCAGACAATTAAATAATAAGATCAGTGTGACAGTGGCTGTTAAAATCGAGTGATAAACACTGTCTAGATGAACAAGATATTGCAATGTCAGATGATGGGATATGCTAGATAACTGTTTTCCATTTTATGACAATAGCTAAGATATCTCCAGGGATTTTAGTATGCCATGTGGCATGAACAGGATGAAGGACAGCAATTTGATACAGCGCAGTAAGCATAGTTATCCATAGTATGATTTATAGCCTGATACCGTATCCTGACATGAAAGATGACTTCTATATCTCTGTCTTAGGGCGCAGACTATTTAGGTATGTATAGGAAATAGCTATAGTGAATGAGCAACAGGGATAAAAAGTAAAATTGGAAAGGAAAAAGAAAAAGAAAAATATAATAAAGAGCTATAGTGAATATAGAACAGAATGATGCTTCAAGATCGTGGTCAGCACGGATAGATAATAGAAATGGTGAGTACTGTACAATAATGGGCCCGGTGTAAATTTGGATTGGTGAGCATAGGCCCTAGATTACTTGCGAGCCTTGAAGAGAAACAATATTTGTCCCTTACCCTATATTGAATGCCCTTTGTTAGAGCACGAGCTGGACCTGGGGCATATGCTCCTAAACGCGCTCCAGAAAACAAGCCTCCCTCATCTGTGCCTTTACTCGACCGCGGATGAAAACAGGACCATCAAGCGTCCAATTCGAATGGTGCAGATGCAAAAAGTTCTTGACAGTAAAATTGTACTTCTGTCTTTTAATATTTGCAACTTCTCCATCCTCTAACATTGTTTTTCGAATGAACTGGTCATTGAGATTAGTGAGCGAATGGGTTATTCATGTATGACCTCATACCCTATAGATCTCACATCGATCGCCGAATGATGTGTGCGTCTCTGTAGCTTCTGTAAAGTCGGCAAAAAGTCTCTCGGCGTGATTGAGAGTTGAAGAGACCATCGGTCGGTCACGCAGTTTGCCTCTGGCAGAATTGGCATACCAACGCACATGTTCTTTCCATAGGTAATGACAGACTGGGTGCTGGACAGTCATGACGGACACTTTCCTCACTGGATATACCTTTTTCTTCTTCCATATACTTATCGACATAGTCAGCCGGAGAACAGATAGGAAAGATATATTTAATACTCTGAGAAGAATTTCAGAGCCTGTTGACGCATTTCTTTTAAGTGCTCTGAGAAGTGATCCCGCGGTTGAGCTCTATCTTTTTCCGCATGCTCATCCTTCTGGTATCCATTGCCAGCACGCTGCAGACGCCTTCGCTCTCTCCTCGAAGTAAGGAGTTGTCTTGGATTTTTCTGGTACGAACAGCCTTTGCCATTACAACTTTTTCAGGGTGCTTCAGGAAGTGAAAGAACAACGATGAATTTTGAAGACACACGGAAAATGCAAAAGAAAGAGCATAACTGAATGGGGATTTTTCTCCAGCCATGGCCCATATAAGCCTTTTATACTCAGGTTTGCCATCAGATGGCAATAGCGTATCACCTGAACACCGGTCTGGAATTGATCTGACATAATTTCTACTTTCTATCGTGGACATATTCATCGACCCGAGGGCGAAAGCCACTTAACATCATATGCATTATAGTCAGTGGATCTTTGATGGCGAGGATAAATGGCACAAGGATTGCCTGCTGACTTTCCCAAAATAAAATTCCATGGACTGAAGGTCAGGTAACAAGTAGCTATGGGAGCTGGTCGCATCAGAAAATGAAAATCCAGAATCACCGTCCCTTTATAGATCATTGTATAGAATGCTTCTTTCATTTAAGACAGTAAATGTGGACAAAATCTCAACAATATGAGTCTTAAGTGAGCAACAGAATGGGCAATAAGGGTGAGCAAAAAATTGAGCGTCTCCATAGGCTTATAGTGCTTAGTATTCATCAGTGAGCACTCAAAGTGGGTATCCATATAGCCCTATCCTGCTAGGTGAATGCTTAGTGCTGATCAGCAAATACTCACTAAGCACTCGCTGAGCACTTTTAATGGCCACTTAGCACTAATCAGTGAGCACTCAGCAACTGTATCGCGTTAAAGCAGCAAGAGGTTGTGAGGAGTGATCAAAGATCACCACACATATCATTTACATATACCTAGGTATGCACCTGGGTATCATTGAGCTTGGAAGGAAGCACTATAATATAGACCTTGACTCTACACTTTGACAAGATATGCATAGGTACTGTGCCTTCCAGTATCCTCGGTGGACGGAATTTGAGAACCTCGAAAGATTTCGAGGGAAATTCACTTACGCCGACCCGGAGAGTTCGAGGACAGAGTGTTTAATCATTGGCATACAGGAGAACGTCTTAGAATGTCTGTGTTGCTCTTGACGCCCATGCGACAAACCGCATCCGTAACTATGACTGTTGATATATCGGCTCCCAATATGGCAGCGCCGTCCACGGGTGTTAACCTTGGAAACGAGCGCACATATATCGACACGAATGGCTTCACTTTTGATGTATTCTAGTCATCAGCCTTTATCCTACTTTAGCTTCAATAGCATCAGGATTGGCGCCCTTTAAGTTCATAACATAGATAGGGTCGTTGGAATACCCTGGTCATCAAGCAAACTCCAAACTAACAATGACTCATCGCCGAGGCCACTGCTCCTATAGCGCCTCCCTGAAGAAAGAATAACGCTTGACAGTATCACTCTTAAGGAGAATATTTTCTACGTCCTTCCTGACCAAGTATTTCAGCGGCTTTTACTGGGGGCGTGACGTAACAGGGCATATCTAGACAGTCGCAGAAAAGTTATCCCAACATCCCCAAAGACTGGGTCTTTAGTCCGGCACCTTCGATAGCCGTCCGACCTCGGCGCTTTTGGTAAATCAACTTTTTTATCCCGTATTTATGAATCTTTCTGAGCACCTTTGAAGTGGGTTGCCTGGGCAGCTGGAGCTGGTTGCCTACCAAATTTATCAGAACTTGGCTTCTGGTTGGGTGAATTGGAGTGCATGGAAATTACCTAGGTATTGCTGCAGGATAAACAGTTTTACAACCTCCTATAGAACGGTATATTCACGCCTGCTATTTGAAGATTATTGCAAACTGAGAAGCGCCATGGTACATGCTGGAGCAAGGATGTGCCGCCATCAGACTAGGACAAATTCAAACGTCACTGCAAGTTGAAGGAAACTGATGTATCACGGCAGCCCAAACGATGCCATACGTAGGTGAAAGGTAATGTCCGGAAAGCAGCAGAAATCCAAGGATATCGGTCACGACAGAAAATCCCAATCCCAACACTTCCCTGTTCAGAACCGGCAAGCATACGAGACGTGCGGATACGATTTCCATCTCGTTCGGCGCATTCCAAAGCTGTCTCCTTTCAGAGCTTTCCTCTGTATCAACCTCCTTTTCAGAAACCAATATACCCTTATTAGGAAGGTAAGAAAGATTCATTTTCTCGTACTGAGTACTCCGCAAGCGACCACTTCCAGCCCATAATAATTACGAAAAGCTGTGGGGCAAAACCTGCAGACCATGGAATTTCAATTATTCTGTATCCCGTCGACCTCGCTGGCTCCGAGATGGGCCGTGATGTAAGCTTTAGGCCTGATGAACTGAACTACGTAGTACGTACAATGTAGTACTATGTAGTATGTGCTAGAGGACAATAGCGATTGACCAATCAATCCGTAGGCAACGCCACGATTTGTGCATCTGCCATCAACTGCCCAAGGCGCGATGTGACGACAGGGATCCGTTAGTTCATGCGAAAATCAAGCACCAATCGATAAATAAACGCATGAAGGTCTTAGCCTCTTAGCCTTTAGGTGCGACTAATTTTAACTTCTAAGCCAACCAAAAGCCTTTCCAGTTTTTCTTTTTACTGAGTTAACTTAGTTAGTCGTTATTGCGTTGTCTAAAAACTATGATTGGACCATCCAAACCCATAGTTCTGGTTTCTATGCGGGCCGCTGTGCCGCTGCCCACGCAAGCCCCATTGCAGAAAGCCCTAAATTTGAGACATTTATCACGTTGAAAACATGGACAGTCGCTGGTTTGACAGGAAAACGGTACGCTACCATATAGTTATGACGGCTTAACAAGAACAATGCGATACATCCGATTCTTCTTTTCGTGGCTCTGTTCTCCGGAGTACTATTGATGTGGCGTATACACGTAAAAAAGCATGCGTCGATATCCATTGTTCGTTATGAACTCGGTACTTGTACTTGTAGATAATAATGTAAGATGATCATATCAGCTATCCTGAAATGCTTCATAGTACGTACGAACGTAGTACATAGATCCCGACGTGACTTTATCCTCGTCGCGCATATACGCATTCCTTACATACATACTAATAAAATACACGACAGAATAACTAGAATACAGAGTACGTACTAGAAGAACGGTATAATGCCTTTAGGTTGTGGGCCAATGCGTCGACAGTTTGATGTGCCTTCGATCCTGATAAACTAGTAGCATTCTTTTGCACGATCGCACGTCTGCAACGTCCTAACGTAGGGAAGTGGATGAAAGTCCAATTCCAAATACAATCGGGAGTGGAAGAAATATGACATCATTCCAAAGTTCATTAGACTTTGTACGTATATAGAGAACTCGGCCTAGATACCTAGGTACTAGGTAGCTAACTATGTAATGTTGTGATCCACGCATGTGCCTAGGGTGCAGGAATGACAGCGGCAAGGATCATTGGGGAGGTCACCACGGGTTCCAGAATTGAGAATAGCAAACAGCCTAGGGCACGGCGCGGTGCAGGAGGAATTACTTTGGTCGAACAACAAATTATTATTAAATGCGGAGTAGTAAATGCGTACTACGGAATACTACGTAGTAAGTAAAACGATGCTACATTAGTACATATTGAATTGTTAACTATGAGTACGGAGTATGGAGTAAACGAAATAATATATACGGTGTTCAAAATATGGCGCCGTTGAAACTTGATAGTTAGTTGCAAAGTACGTAGTCTAGTTCGGTGGTGACTATGCCTTATTGGGACAACAAGATAGAGTTTCCGCATCTACTGCGATATGGACTGAACCGTTCGGGCTAGTGCCATCTTAGTATTTCAAATAAATGTGGCCAATCGTAGCGCGGAGAGTAGTCCCCGGATGGAGCCCGAGAGTCCTGAAATGGTCGCCGACGTCCGCGTTGGGCAATCATTCACGTAGGGCTAATAGAGAAAAAGGCTAAAAGTAAACGGCCGAGTGGGGCCCAGCTATCCAAACAAGGCAAATGGTATGGTCCAGAGTAGCCCTCTGCCCCGCATAGCGCAGCCTAGTAATACCAATACATACAATACCGATCGAGGTACGGAGTACTCCGTACATCCTTATCTTTTTAGTGTTGGTGGAATGAGAATCATTGAATGCTGTTTGAGAGAGTGATTATTATTCGCACGACATGAATCTCAACCCCCTGCTTTGGACAGAAGCTTGCCAAGGTTTAGATAGATCTGTGGTTATACTACCTAGGTACTCCCGCTCCGTACATGACCTGGGACCTTGACAGCGAATAATAGCTTCGCATCGTACGGCGGGGAAAGATCTTCTGGCTAAGTCCTTATAAGAAGAAAACTCAACCCACAGCTTTGTGGGTGGCGGGCTAAGGTTTAACAAATAAATAGTAATACGGAATACTCTGTAGTCAGTGGTCTGTGAACGCGGCTGGCTGACTTACCCACCTCAATAGTCTGGCGTGTGGTGTGAAAAGGAGAAGAAGATCACCCTTTGTACGCCGTATGGAGTACAATAGATTTGCTCGAGCCCGTCGGAAAATTATTGACTGCAGATGGCCCAGAGGCTTTGGGGTCAGGGCCATGATCTTTGCGTACGCCGTAAGGTCAAGGCCTGGCGTGTGCTCATCCATGCCATCCTAGATGCAGAGATGTGAAGCGTATAGTAGTTATGTATATAATTATTCATACCTACACTACGCATACCAGTCCTCTGTACCTAGGTAGTTACTTCATATTTCATGCTCTCTATAGAGTAGAGATGACGGAGTTGCTACGATACTCACTTATAGTAGATTATTATTACATGGCAAATGTGGAAGCTATGTTTGCAGGTAATTTTACTAAGTTATGTATGACTCATGGCTAAGTATTACAATGTCTACTCCATCAATACTAACTACGTATGACTATGTGCAATGATCCATACACTGACAGTAACTATACAAACGTAGATGCCTTAGTCATCAGAGTACGCCAAATGGCCCATGCGAATCTCAACGTCTTTTAAGGGGGCGCGGACTGATGGTTCAGCCAATCACAGTGCTCCAGTGCCTGGCTCGGCGGCTAATTAGGGTACTGGTTAATATCCGCCGCAACCACAAAATACTACGGAGTAGACATTAATAAACAAAAACAATGCGAGGGATTCGGAATCATCTTGACGCTAGCAAGACTAATCTATTGTTTCACATGCTCGTTTTGTCTGATGTGTCATTAACCCACGGGCTTGCGTTAGGACACTTATATTAACGGACGTCTGGGTACCTCCATGTAACTATATTATATGCGGTTTCACACTACTATCACGATACGTACGTAGTATTGAAGATACAGGATAATGCAATGACCACGTCTGCTCAGCTTGAAACTGGCCCGACCTAGAGATCAGCTCTCAAAACTTGGATACAAAACAAGCCGTCCATAATTGGAGCTTTTTTTGACTTCAAGTCATACATAGAGATAAAGCTATAACTAGCCTATATAATATAGTTAATCTAAAGAACGGGACACAAAGCACAAAATTGCTCCATGCGGTTTCCTGTTCCTGGAGGAAGCTTGTAATCGCGACGGAGTACTCCGTACAGAATACTCACATAGGATTACTGTATGCCATATGGATCAACGTCTCCAGATCAGCCGAGCAAGACCGGCGCCGCGGTGGCACAAAACGGCGGCATCCATGGCATGTGCTGTCAGCCATCAATAATGGAGGCACTGCTGACTCTGAGTGACAGGCTGGCTGAACTTTGAACTTCTTCCTGAATGGGCCGCGCAAGATTTGGACTTAGCATGGAACCATGGACCGATCTGGATACCTAAGCCTAGTTAGGGTGTTAATCTTAAGTAACTAGTATGTATTAGGCTATAACTACTAGCTATTTATTATCCCGATATATTTAACTTTATAATTTATATGTCCAAAATGTACAAGTTGTAACGAAACGGCACCTCCGGTGGGGCGGCGAGTGTCCGAGGAGAAAGGAAAGCGTCTTGGATAACACCTAGCAACTTAGCACCGTGACGACAACCCCAAAGCCCCGGGTCATCTAGTTAGTTGGTCTATGCGAGGTATCTACTCCGTAGTTATGTAGAGCATAATACTAAATAGTAAATACTAGTAAATAATAAGGACAACGTTCTGGGTTCCTGGTACTTACCATGTACGAGCAGGTTCTCCGCGTGTACTCCGTAATACTATCTGTACTATGTCTATATGCCGTATTATGTACATGTGCGAAGTTAACTACAAACACGACTAACTATCGTCTTATGCCATAGTTAACTAGTTATCAGTTACATAGTGTTTCTGAACGCGTAACAAGATGTACAGGCCTAGGTATTAGTATTACGTACCGTATCCATACGTTTTTCTTAGCCCCTCTCCTCTTAATATTCAAGCCTTACTCTATATCCATGTTATTTCCATGACATCTGTCCAGACTGCTCGATTGGTCTTAAGCCCCCTGTCGTTTCTGTCATCCGTACTAGCTATCTTGCTAGCTATGATAGTTACCTTATAAACCCCGTCGATTTATTCCCTTCTAGGAACCTATAGAGTTAGAGCCTTTCGTTTAGCAGTCTTTTAGGATCTTTTTTTTTGGCTCTTAGTCGCGAAGATCTCAGATCTCGAGTGGGCTGCCTGCGTCCGCTCCATCGGCCGTGGCGTTCCTGTTTCTCTGCGTGGCTCGACCGCTGGCGTACCAAGGATTAATCACTAATAAGTAACAAGTATACATATCTTGGGGCCCGCCACTTCTTCCTCCTGTGACCTTGCCTGATCCCAAACGTCAACACGAGAAAGACCTCAATTTTGTTCCTACTCTCATTTGCAAGAGGGAACTGGTCTGTTTACCATATCTAATATCTATCTGACGCCCAAATCTGATCTTTCTTTGAATGTAAGTTGATTGTCTACCAGTCTGGAAGAGCCCCCTCCCTTCTTAGCATATTTTTATTTTCCTAGGAAGAATGAGAAAACAGGGCCAATCTACATACCATGGTATTTTGTTGCTCAGCGAAAATCGACACGTATTGTTTCTATGGTCCGAAGAACCGTAGGCTGACATTCATATTAGTCTACCCTCATATTTCACACCAAAACCAAATTGCTATGACGCCTAATCACCGGCGTGGGCCTTGGGTCCCAGAGGAAGACAGCACTCTGCTGCAATTAGTGCACGAGCAAGGACCCAATAATTGGGTGCGCATCTCCCAACAGATGCATTTTCGTTCTCCCAAGCAATGTAGAGAACGATTCCACCAAAATCTGAAGCCGTCTCTAAACCATACTCCGATCTCTGCTGACGAGGGGCTACTGATCGAACGCATGGTCAATGAGATGGGTAAGCGCTGGGCAGAAATTGCACGGCGACTAGGCAACCGCAGCGATAATGCGGTCAAAAATTGGTGGAACGGCAACATGAACCGCAAGAGGAGAGGCCTGGTCGTGCAGACGACTGGCCAGCACTCATCGCGTACATTCAATGGCCGAATTGAGCATCCATATGCACGAACCGGTGACCGTCAACATCATGCCCGAAAATCGTCGGCGACTTCGACAGTGAAAGCCCAAGTCAACCGAAGCCCGGTTCCCGTTCCTGAGTTGATTCTTCATGAGCGAACAGCTTCGCCTACGCATGAAAACGACAATTCCCGGCGCCTTGCTCCTATTCTAACCGGCAGCAGTGGACTTATAAAACCTGCCATAACGTCCCCTGCATTTTCGGAGATATCAACGTCGGGATCAATGGTATCAGATCACAATTCAGTATCTTCCGCTTCACCTAGGACATTGCCATCACCCCAACTCTTCTCCATGCCAATGGATGCACGCCAATCATATTATACGGAGCAGCAACGTCGAGGGAGCGTACCTGGTTCCTCATTTTTGCACCATCCCAACTCCTCCAGGGAAGAAGTTTACATACACCATCTCACGGAGAAGGATCCAAGTTTTAGAAGACATTGGAGCGTCGACTATCAGTACACCAGCTCGATTTCTGACGTTGCAACACAATCGTCGACTCCTCGTGACTCTCGCATGGGTCTCCAATCTTTGCTAAATTAACTGATCAATCGTCTATACCCGTCTGTTCATGGATTTTACTCTTCTGTTCTGCTGTGTTCTTCTTGGCGTGTGTTTTTCTCAGGTAAAACTACTGGGCATTTACTGTGGCTTTCTACTTTACGCAGCTCGGCACTGGATACCGGGAGGATATCTTAATTTTGGGTGTTTGCTCTATTGTGTGCGGGAAAATCTTTTATGCAGGTTGAGTATTGAGACCGAATAGCATTTCATGGCGCAGGAAATTATTATACCACTCAATCAATGTTTTCTATGCTTATATTTTTTGCTAGTCAGGCACAATTTTATGTGCTGTCAATGTGCAATATTTCCAAGGTCTTTCCCCCGTTTTCACTCAGCTCTATCCGTGGCATTCCCCGTGTATTTGTAACTAGCATATCTCGACGTACGGAACTATTAAAATTACAACGGACGTGCAGCTGAAGAGGGCAATTACGAATTAAAGCCCTACCCATAGGGAATATCATATTCTCCATGCATATTGCAAAAACAGAGAGAGCAACGAACTCGGTCCCTGAACATCGAATTCGTACTTAGGTAGGTTAGGGCTCCTCCAGCGTAATTGGCTGTCCTATGGCTGACTCTCGTGACATGTAAACTGTACACTGTACAGTGCACATTACTCTTCGAAAAGGGACTAAGGCGAGCAAGAAAGTGGGACGAGCTACATCGAGATTCACCTAAGATCCAAGAAAACCGATCTGGGCTAATTGTATACCTTGTGTCTCTCTTTTCTATTCATCTCCTTGAATTGATACTGAATGGGCAACTAAATGATCACACTCCCAATTGTCAAGCTAAAGAAGCTACCTAGGTAGTGAACAATGAATACAAATACCTATGCAGGTTACATATATGTACGTAGTGTAAGTGTAGGTAGGTATTCTTCTTATTCACAAGCAGACCTCATCTATCGATCCTTCTCCTCATTCCAGGTTTAGTCCCACGTAGCTACGTACCTAGGTACTTATTGGTCATTTCAGACACGAAACTTAAAAAAGAATTGAAATTTAAGGGACGGCGCCGTTATTAGCGTGAAGCCCAGGCCTGACTCCTGAGCCGTGGCCCATATAATGCCATTGGCGGTGGCGCTTCTAAGAATGCTATGAGATTTGATAGTTACAACTTACGTGCAGTACCTTGTTATTCGTATAAGCTCATAACGTCGACGTACCTAGGTAAAAAAAAATAACTGAATAAAGACGTATAAGAGAGATGTCGTACAACGAAGAGGACATAGATCGTATCGCTGGGACCGAACGCCTCAGATCTCTATTGTCGCGTTCTTTCCCCCTCCTTCCGCCTCATATAAGAGAATCTCTTCCCTATATTTATCTGTACTACTACAACCAAATCATCATCATGTGCCTCAGTAATATCTGCTACCACGGGTACGGGGTAGATTAATCACTTGATCGAAACCTCAGGGCGACTAGGTTTTGTCGTGGACTGGCGGCACAGAGCTGGTCCCTGTGCCTGACAAGGATTGGCTTGCCAGTACCATTGACTACCGTCGCTGTCGTGGACTGAAAAGAAAAATGCATATAGTGATACACCCATTATTCAATGGTCGCCGAATCGGCGACCTAACCGATACTAAATTCGGAATTTACTATGTAACTTACTGTGTTCCTTTGCTAGTATTGGCTTCCTTTACTCCAGACATCGTGGACGGAATGAAGCATGCTTAAAATGTTTGTATTTACATGCCATTATCTAGCTAAACGGAATTAGTGCTCTGTAGGAGATCACGTCTTGCCAGACACAGCAATGCAAATCGGAGGAGTAAAACCTGAGAAGAAGATCGACCGTGTCAGAGTTTTAGGTAGTTAGTTATGCAATGCAGAGCACTGGAGCAGCAGCCGCCTCCATGCTTAAGCGATGGTGCCAGCCATTTGGTAATGCTTTTGGCAATAGTTACTTAGCTTGATAGGTATTTCGTGCAATTGGTTAAGTACTACGGAGTACTACGTAGTTAGTTGCAGTCTGGATCGATCTATCACATATATGGCTTAGGCTCTGCGATGCCCGAGATCGTGCGAAGACAATGCATAGTTTAAATAATTGTAAACAGTAGCAAATTGCTCCAATTCGGACAGACTAACGTACATGGCAAAAAGCCGTTCGCCGTTGACAAACATAAGCAGTGAAGCACAGACACACGCACTCCACGTAGTACGTACTACGTAAGCCGCTGTTAGTTTGGCAGCATACTTTGTTCGCGTTTTGACACCCTTTTTGGCAGACCAAGTCATCCCATTTGGGCTTTTGCATGCAACTGGCGCGAGCAACAAGGAGTACAGTGTCTCGCTATTTCCTATTCGGGCTTGAGTTATGTATGCACCGCTCAAGATTCTGTTACGCACTACTTCGACATGTGTGATACCTCGTACGGAGTATTCATATACATTGTAAGATAGGATATTTAGATATTAGAAACTTCAAGCGTATACGGAGTATAGTACTAGTATAACTACTAACTACACGCAAAGTACTCGTCTTAGCTACTCTATTTAGTATTTACGATAGGCGGCCCATTCCGCACCGCAATTGGCTGAGCTCGAATTATCATTGGCTCGCTCTCTGATTATTGTACAATGTACGTAGTTCTAAGTTATGTAACCCGAAATTGGGAGGACTCGGGAAAAGGCTTCATGTTTGATATCTTCTCCAGGATGCACATTGAGCGGAAAGAAGCATAATGCGAGAGAACAGCAACTCAGGCTATGCTTACAAAAATAACCTTACTGTCCAACTTCGTTCTACTGATACTGAGGCTATAACCCATTACTTGAATGAATCGAATTCTTTCTAAGATCGGTTCTCTGTTTGTTCAGGTTAGAAGAAGCCCAGAAGCTAAATGCCATCACTGGCGACGATATTACCACTGTTGCACCACTTCATTATGCAGCAAACATGTATGTGTCTGTATTCCTGGTTGATGTGAGGTCTTCTTCAGTGTAATCGGCGAATTTGACCAACGTCGGCATTTAGATATTTATTGGTTAAAATATGTGAATATGTGGGAATGTGCATATGCAGGCAGCCTTGAGGCCACAGGGACATGCGGGAATGGGATACCCCATGAGATGCATATAATTTCATCCCAGGTTAGAGCATAGTAACAAGCCACTCCCAGAGTAACTTCAGAAAATGCCGAACGTCTCCTAGTCGGTGTTTATTGATCAGATAGAGATAACCTATGCCACTCTTATAGGCACGTAGTACGTACGACTTTAGGGCTTTGCAGAGTCACCCGATCTATGTAATGTACGACTAGCGTTGAGATCTATGTAATTCCGAGAACAGTAAACTGTTTTTTCTGGGATTCATCTGATAGTACGCGTAGCTAGATAATGAATAAAGTGATCATTGACGATATATTGCATGCTACCTACGTAGTTGTATACGGTGTTGTTTATGAACTACCCAATGTTAATCTTTGAGAGAAACTTTTAGTTATATGCGCTACTTCAAGGTTATTCATTAATCGAATCCACATCGAGCGTACTCGACGGAGTAGAGGTTTTAAACGCGCTGCCAACTGAATGCTCGCTTGTCAGTGTCCAACCTTGGAAGTCTATGATGATTATTTCGAGCCAATGTCAATAATTTACCTGCCACAATTCCAATATCATCGTCGGGTTATAAGATTTATGACGTAGGTTTTTTTAATCATTCTTTCCAGCCGCATTTGCTCCAAGCACACTGCACCTAAGCAGTTCCGTTGAGCTTTGAATCCTATTCACTATGTTGCTGGACCGTTGTATGAATGCGCCCGCAATAAGTTGAAACGATCGTATATAAATAAGGAGCTTCGGTTAGGTAGTAAGAATATACATATCGAGATAATACCTAGGTAAATATCATCCGATATTAGAACATGTTCATACCACCAGAAATCCTAGGAATACTTTAGTTATCCTGATTCTGCCAACTATAGGCGATGCAGGAACAATCGTTTATATTGATAGAAAACAAACTTAATTCCTAACAGAGATTCTCAAGTGGAGTATAGGTAACATCAAAAATTATTATCCGATCAATTCATGCACCTAGCTCATTAAAATTGACCAATTATAGACTTATATTGTGGATATGACCCTGGGCCGAATTCATAACAGCGAGTGGACGGATTTCCGGTCCCAAATTTTATGTCATGGTATGACGACAAGCTGATGGAACCAGCCAGAGTTCTTAAATTGGAAATTCTAATCGCCCCAGTCCACTGAGACAGTAAAATAGATAACACGTCCGAGTTTCAATTGGCAAAGTCGCATATCTACGCTACAAACCCCAATGAATCATAAGTATAGCGGATAGAGCATCACTATAAACAGCGCAATTATATACCATGAAGATTGCAATTACCGGGGCTCGTGGACTCGTGGGAAAGATACTTGTGAAGTTATGCGCCGAGGAAGGGCATGAAACAGTTCAGATCAACCGCACTCATACAAAGCACGACGGCACCCCCAACTCAGAGATGAAAACAGCTGATATTGCGAATGATTATGATGCGGCACTTGAAGCCTTCTATGGCTGCGACGCTCTGATACACCTGGCTGCTGTTCCAGACCCCGTCGGGAAAGCCAACTCGTATGTACACAACAATAACGTGAACGCGGCGTTCAACGGATTCCATGCCGCCGCTGAATTAGGCATTAAGAAGGTCTGCTATGCCTCATCTGTAAATGCTATTGGTTTGGCATTCTCGAACACTCCTGTAGAGTTTGATTATTTTCCAATCGACGAAGAAGCTCCCCTGCGGCCCACGGACGCATATGCCCTGGCAAAGGCAGAGGCTGAGTATCAAGCAAAAGCATTCACAGACTGGTTCCCAGGGCTAAATATTGCTTGCTTGAGAATACACGAGGTTGCTCCATTAAAAGAGGTTAAACGAAGGCACGAAGAGAACTGGCAAGACTCCGGGGTTCGGCAGCTATGGGGATGGGTGAGTCCACGCGCAGTAGCCAGAGCTTGTCTCCTAGCGGTTAAGAAGAGCGAAAACATGAATGGATTCCAAGTGATCAACATATTAGCCCCAACAACAACCCAGCAGATACCATCGAAAGATTTGGCCGCGAAATACTTCCCACAGACAGAAATCAGGAGCGACATGTCTGAAAACCAAGCATTCTGGACAACGGATAAGGCTGAAAGGCTCATAAGTTGGACGCATGATGAGAAAGAATGATTAATATTACATATAATTTCGTCATTAGACAAATATTCGCAGACAAAACTACAACGAAGCGCTTCCGGGGAAAGGGCTCTATTTCTTTTGGCTTGAAATTAAAGAAACCACTTGTCGTTAGAAGAGTCAACAATGGGGTCCTATTAAAGTAGTTACCCTACATCACAGCATCGAAATTTTCTACAGGTTGGGCTCTTATACGTAGTTGGTGAATCTTGCACCCGGAGTTTCTTCTGAAATACTAAAATATGCTTTTAAGACAGAAGAGGAATACTTTGTATGCAAAACTATTGAGCTATTAGATGTTCAGGACAAGACCCGGTGCCTTCAAAATATCAGAGGTGACAATACAACCACAGTATCACAATGGCACTGATCATCCACGGGGGGTTTTTGCCAAATTTTTGAATGCTTACGAAGATCTCTTCAAGTTAGAGACGGGTTTGCATTAGTCAAAAGTTGGACAAAGTATGCTTGGAACCAGCTGCCAGCCTCTGGAGCAGGCTTCAATGCATCACTGTAACCGCAATGATAATCGTAACGAGTGGCAGAGCTGTTTGATGTTCCGTCACTTTCACCACCAGGTTTAACCCATACAAAGGCATCTTCCAAATCGTCACCGGTATTCGTTGTGAAAGGTACGCCGAAGCCCGTGCCTATGACATTGCACCAGTCTCCCCATGCCTGCTGCTCTGTAGGTTGAACACCGTTACGTGCTGGAAACAGATTTTAGTTAATTTCTCCAAGCTTTTAATAACTGCAAGGGATTTTTTCATACAAGTGTCCATAATAAAGTGCGCATTAGTCCATCCATTCTGTACTAGAAGAGGCGAGAGAGCGTTCACATAAAGCTTCTCATCATAGTTTGAATCACCTGATGTGTATGAAGGCGCGGTGCTGATGGACCAAGCGTTGTAATTGGCAACGTTGGTGGCGAGTCCCCTGAGGGATGCAGGAGAACTAGCATTCTTGTAGACCTGTGCAAAAAGCTGTGCTGCTGGCGGAAGATTAGCAGACCAGCCAAGCCAACCGGCATGACCAGCATCCAGGTACATAGCGACGTTGGGAAGATTGAGTGTCGTTAAAGCGTAGTTAATGCACTCATAGTAAGCTGATTCAGCCTCTGCGCACTTGGCCACATTCAAGTTGGTAACCATATTCGCTAGACTGTCAGGTTCTGTAGCAAAATATTTTGTTAGTAGTTGCATTGCTTGTTCTTTTCGCATGTACCAGCCTACCAATGATCAGAATGGTCTGCACATCGGAATAAGTTGTTAACTGTGATTTAATGCTATCGATGTACTCTTTGTAATATTGAATTCCATTATCAGACACCGAGTATTCGCCATTACTTGCAGCGGCTGAACAGTCACGATCAGGCAAGTCATAGACAACAAAAATACCGGCGATTGGAGGGCTAGCGCCAGCCTTGTTTGCAGCATCAATGTTGGAGAGGTAAGTACCCATGGTAGGTACTTTAGCGGCCTGGTCCCTGTCCTGATTCTTAGCCAGTGATTTCTGATATATTACCGCACAATGCCATAGGGCAATAGGGCTACAAGGGTTAGGTCTAATCAGAATAACTCACAGCCAAACGAATGAGGGAATTTTGGCGGCCTGTGTTGCAGCAGCCGCAAGAGAACCGGTCAAAGATGGTAAGGCAAGAGTGTGTACCTCAGATGAATAGTAAGGGTTGGCATAAAGCTGATAACCAGAGAAAGGGTTGCCAGGTGCATTTCCTGAAATACTGCTAATGGGAGACGTCGTTGTCTGCGTACTTTGGCTGCTTGATGAAGTTATAGGCGGCGTACTTCGGCTGCTGGATGAAGAGACAGTAGTCGACGAGGTAGCGAAGGTGGTACTTGCAGGGAG
Organism: Trichocomaceae sp. PYS4502; assembly: GCA_023625875.1. Classification (NCBI taxonomy): domain Eukaryota; kingdom Fungi; phylum Ascomycota; class Eurotiomycetes; order Eurotiales; family Trichocomaceae; species Trichocomaceae sp. PYS4502. The sequence continues at coordinate 106,006 of JAMAFX010000067.1, forward strand.
GCACTGAGCATAATCTTCATTGATAGATATACATATGGTCATTGACTTTAGTCTGAGAACAAGAAATCATCATTTACGAGGGCAAGGCCATGTCTTACAAGAATTTTCAACGCTACACGTCGATCCAGCAGCGCACTGTGTCGGGCCACTCCAGCCCGTACCGCCGCCTAAACATCGAAAGTTAGTAGTGGTTAGTTTCAAACGAAGTTTAAAGTCGATTCTTACATTGTCCGTAAAGAGATTGTGTTTGTGCTTCAACTGCGGCCAAAATGGCAACAAGAGTAACGGACAAGTATCGCAGCATGCTGGCACCCAATATCCTTTGCTATCGCTTTCTGGAAGATATTTAGAAAATGATCATTTCTACTTTAAAACAAGGGAAAGAAAGGGAAATAAATAATACAATCATACCGTGATCATCGCGGATTGTCGGGCAGGAACCCGGAGCTGTTTGATGAAGTGACCGCACTATGTCTTGATAATACTGAAGAACGGGCTGGAGAGGTTTAGAGTCATGTTCAAAAGTCCATGTATTCTTTAAGGAGGAACATCCAGGGTACAATTACTCTCTGGAGTCACCTTCTTTCTACGTTAACTCTGCTAAAGTCACCCTCTCGCCCGCAATTCCGCGAGGTTACAATATGTTCTGCTGACCATGCCAAGCTTCCTTATAATTTGTCGAAAGAACTCAGAGTAACAGAAACCCCCAGGAATTATAGATTAAGGTGGAGAGAAATTATGAAATTAACAGCAACCGGAGTTAAGGAAACTTGGATCTTTTTCTTTATGTGTAAAGAATCTGACCGTAAGGTCACGTGACACTAGTTGTTGCGAGGCTAGCTATAGCTTCAACCCCTGAGTCGTATGTAACAACGAACTAGATAGGCAAGCAATACACAGAGATTCAAAGCATCGAATCATCTCCTTATCAATACTTACAAGCAACTGATCATTGATCACTATTACTGGACGATATTAATCCTCTAAGCCTATACGGTCCATTCAACGATTTCTTTACATTATGCAAACATAAAGAGGTGTACCCCCTACACTTCATTCGCTCGGGCTTTTGGAGAATATGGGTCTAGGTATACTTTCAATTACTATGACCATAGCAACAACATTGAACGGCTCCATCTTGTCGGAGAACAGGGCCCGAATGTTAAGTTATGTGCCTCTCTGAGAAATCCACCGACGTGCCGACAGTTATTAATCTCGTTAACGCCGACCTATCAACTTATTCAAATATGTAACTGGACAATGGGATTCTTGTTGGACGGCGTTCGCTCGATCTTCCGTCCCAGTAAAAGAGCGACGAACAAATTGTCCGTGGACGCAAATTCTATATCAACGTGGCTTCCTATGAACTATGCCCATAATTTGTCGAGAAATGTGTTTCTTCAATCAGAGCCACTCATTCACGATGAGGCTAAACTTATATGAGAGACAACGATTGATTGCATCATACACGAGAGTTTTGAATCTCCATGGTCTATTATTTGCCTTTACCACCAAGAATTTAGACCATCTGTGATCACTGATCACTGATCACCATCTCAGCCCGGCCGGCCATACCTAACCTATAGGCACCGGCATCGGAAAGCAGAAGAACGCACTGAAGTTTCCAGCCTTTGGTGGCTCCTATCACCTATTCATTTCATATGTCCTTCGAACGTGGATATCTTAGCTAAATTCACTCTTAATTTGGCAACATTAGCCATGAGAGCTGTAGTGATGTATCTGTTCGTTCGAAAATTGATATTTACAGCATTGGCCGTATGAGCGGAAAGTTGGAATACAATTGCATCTTTGGCGAGGAAGATAAAATTTTAGATTGCATTTTCTCTCCTTTTGCTATGCTGTACTACATCATTTGTAGCTTAAAACCGCATAGTTAATAACTAGTTAACTAATTAACTAGGGAAACCGAGACGACGAATTTAGGCTATTGTAACGTTCACATTCTATGGTAGCAGATGTGTTGAACATAATCCAACCCCTCACGAGGCACTGAAGGGAGGCATACAAGGTTTTCTATTTAGTCTATTATATCCAATCTATACGTCGTATTTTCCTTGTGAAGACATTCCTCTATGACGCAAGTGAAAACCCAGAAGGCCAAGATGCCGCTTGTAAAAAGTGATGAACCGCCCCATTTCTAAAGCGAAATTGCTCATTGCCCCTCATGGCGAAGGGCAGTCAATGTACTTAGGAAGAGTCTTCAGAACGCCTTCCCGGGCAATGTCCTCCATGGCCACAGTCAGCTCACGGACGAATCGTTTGTCACTCCGCAAGTCGTCACCGAACAAACTCATAATGCTGAGTAGCTCGACCGGGTTGGCACCTCCTGCGCGAGCCTTGGCTTGAAGCTCCTCGCGCATGGGATCATCAACCTCGAACGTCTTGCCGTTGTCGTCGACGCCATTAATGTAATGAAACCAAGCGGCGGTGACGAAGCACAAGCGCCGGAAGGGGCCAGTAACCCAAATCGCCTCAGCAATTGAGGGCATGATAAATTGTGGAATCTTGCCAGAAGCGTTAAGGCAGATGCGGGGCAACTGATCCATGATTGTTGGGTTGCTGAAACGCTCGATAAGCGTGTTGCAGTACTCGTCGATATTAACACCTGGTATCTCGGGTAAGAGCGGCTTCACCTCCTCCTGCATCATCTGCCAGACGAATTTGCGGAATAAAGGGTGTTCCATAACCTCATGGACGTATGTAAAGCCTGCTAGCTGGCCAGCGTAGCCTATAGCCGAGTGGCTACCGTTAAGAAGGCGCAGCTTGTGCTTCTCAAACTGTTCAACATCATGGACATTCTTAACGACTTGAACGCCGACCTTCTCAAACAGCGGACGGCCGTCGGAGAACTGGTCTTCAATAACCCACTGCGTAAAGGGTTCCGTGACGACAGGCCATAGGTCTTCGATGCCAAAGTTCTCTGTGAGCGCCATTTTGTCGGTGGCCGAGGTTTGGGGTGTGATACGGTCGACCATGGAATTAGGAAAAGCGCCTCGCTCAGCAATCCACTTTGCGACTTCGGGGTTCTTTAGCTGAGCAAACGACACGAGCATGTGGCGGGTAATAGAGCCGTTCTTTTGCATGTTGTCGCATGACATGACGGTGAAGGGACTCTGGCCTTGCTTGTAGCGTCGTACTAGGGCAGCATAGAGAAAGCCGAAAGTGGTGCGTGGTTCCTTCTCGTTGGAAGGATCGAGGTCGAACTGAATATCGGGGTGCTCGGTTTGCAGCTCGTGCGTGTTCTCGTTGTAATAGTAGCCGCTCTCGGTGATGGTGAGCGACACAATATGTGTATCCGGGTGCGCCATTTTGGCAATCACAGCCTCACGATCATCAGGCGCGAAGAGGTAGGAGTTAATGCTCCCAACAATGTGAGCAGAGCTACCACTGGCTGAACGTTCAATGACAGTGTACAGGCGGTCCTGCAAGTTTAAGACGTCGCGCATGGTAGCGTCAAATGGCTGCAAGCCGACGCCACAAATTGCGTAGCCGGTAATGCCATGATTCTGCATCAACTGGTCGACATAGAAGGCTAGATGAGCGCGATGGAAGCCACCGACACCGACATGGACGATTCCTTCTTTGACTGCGCGACCGCGCTGGTAGGTTGGGACCTTGATCTGTGTTTTGCCCTTGCCTGACGCCGAAATCTGCGACAGGGTTGTGCTGTCGAGCTTGAAGGGAGCCATTGTCAATTGATCAAATGAATGACAATGACAAAGGACAGTGACTGTGCTGTGCTGTGGACACTGGACAGACAGGCGAGCGAAGATTTAAGCTGTCGTCGTCAGTGGCGAAACGACAGTTGTTTGTTGAATGCTTTGATCGACAATCAATGGATTATCTAAGCGCCGGAGGGGGGTTCCATATTGCCCCCCTTTTTTTTGTACGAAAAAATAAAAATCTTGTTGCAAAAAGTGGATAGGTGGGTCTTCCCGGCGGCAAATATTCAAATTCATCCTTGGCAACGTGTCGAGTCTCACCGCTCTGTTCTAGGGCTTGCCCTAATCGCGGTGCCCAATGCCCATTGATATTGGCATGACAACCTTTGACAAGTTAGAACAGTCAGTTGTTTAGTTGGCCACTCCGGGACTCTGAGACTCTGAGATCAGAACGCTCACCTAGCATCATTGTGTACTGGGCAGTCTTCATGCTTAGGAATATTACATATGTAGCGGCCTGCAGCATACATATGTATGGGCGGCGCCTACCTTGTTGATGTTGCCAGACTTTCCCTAGTCACAGAGGCTTTCCAATCTCGTGTCGACCCAGCAAACCTGAGATATTCTGGGCTTGTTACTATACTTATGGCGCCACAAAGAAGCTCCTTCATGGCCTTTGTCGTAGATGAAACCTTGGAATGATGTGGCCTTAAAGCTGCCGCCCTCAGGCAGGCACCTGAGCTGACGCCTATATTCTACAACCCCAGTTCAATAAAATTGGATTTCCGAACAATGAGAGTATACTTTGTAGTCCCAAAATTCATCGCCTATCTCGCTGCTTTTCAGTCCACGGTGACTGCATTCCCATTCAATGTCGACAAGTATCCATCTGTTGCTGGAACAGGCGCAAGTATGAGGCACCTTGCCGAGGACCGGAACGTTAAACGCCAATATGTCTATGTCACAACAACTCTACCAGAAACTATTACTTACACCAGCACTGTTTATCGAAGCGTAACATTCTATATGACGTACACCCAATACGCCATCAGCACTATAACCATGAATGCGGTCTCAGCAGAGTCTAACCTGTTAAATGCCGCAGCATTTATTCCATCCACCCATGAAGTCACAGCAGCAAGAACGACCGAAGTAATAGCAACAAAGATTTTCGTTCTCTCTTCACCCAAATTATCAGCAGGGATAGAAGACGAAGAAAAAGCCCTGGCCACTGTGCAAGCATCACCTGGACCTGCTGCCACCATCACCCAGACCGTGACTCAGCGAATCACTGATACCGCTCAAAATACTGCTAGCCTAGTCAAGACTTCAATGGTCACCATTTCTCGAACAACTTTGGTGACAGAACCTCCAGCAACTCTAACCCTAGTGCAAACGGTCATTACGACGTTATATCAAACAAGTATCACCGGCACTACGACGCTCAAGGTGCCGATCAAAAATGAGGTGAAAAGACCTATCATACCGAGCAGTATTGCTACTTTGACTCACTTCACTGAGACTGGTTCAGAACCAGTCGTGAAACATTTTGCACCATTGACTCGTCGAAGTGTGGTTGTCACGGTTACTGTAAGTTCCTTGATAATTCAAATTCTTCCAGCTTTTCCATGTCTAATCATAAGTCTATGTAGGAAACTTTGACTCCGACAACATCAATATTTGTGACCGTTACAGTCACTGTTCCCGGCGTCTGGATAGCGAGTACCATTTTCACTGGAACTACAACGATTGCGATAAATACGGGTGCTCCGGCGAGCAATGTTGGCTCTGTTCCGAGAGATAAGTCAACGGAAGCCAATACAGTAATAATTGCTAGCACATTTCAAAGAGATAGTGCCGCTCCAAATGTAGCCGCGGAAACAGTCACTGTGACGACGACAGATATTACGACTGTACTTGAAGCCGCGATGTCAGTTACAAACACCGTTACCCTTTGGGTGACACATACTGCATTGCCGCCCCTGAGCCTTACGACTCGGACTATGACCATAACGACAACGAGTGTAAGAGATGAGATTTATGTTGATTATCTAGGCGCCTAATATGATATCCACATATGAATGATTTAGGAAACGTTTGAGTGTAGTGAAAAATTCAATGCTAGTTTCGCTCCCTGTTCGAGCGTTACTGACATTACTTTCCAACAATGGTTTACCTTTATTTCATCTTATTTATCCCCCTTCGTTCTCATAAAGGGGATAGTAGTCATAGGATAGAATTCAAGTTGGATCCTTTCGTTAGAAATGGACGCTTTTAAAATGTTCGACTTCGTCCTGGATAAAATGACAAGCCTACCTAGGTACCTTAGGTAGCCATAATTACGCAACCTACCTAAGCAAATACATGAGATTTAGCTTACGTTAACGTCTATATAGCGTTTATCTAGGTGATAAGTGAGTAGGTAACAATTATTGATGATATTATAGATATTTTCACTTTTAGATTTAGGCTAAACAACAAACGCCAACTGCAATGACGTTGTACCCGTTACAATTGCGAATATGTACAAAACGCTGAAAAAGTAATATGATAAGAAAAGGAACCTCCGGCCGGAAAGAAAAATGGATGGTGGGTATGGCTTAGATAGATGGGAGATCAAGACTAGTAGGCGCCTCCGACAACTAGCCAAACCATCATGCCAATCCATGAACCACAGAAAACCAATGTTAATATAGCCGCACCAGCTCGATCGCCAGCGGTAATGGGTGGCAATTTTGGCGGACGATATCCTGAGGTGCTTTGCCCACCAGTGGGGTTATTGGTGCTGTTGCCGCCGGTGTCCGCAGTGACTGGAGCTGGGGAGCTTGGAGGCGTATACGATGAATGGGCATCCTTCGAAGTAAAACCAACGAGCGTGTTGGAGAAAATACTCAGGGCAGACATTTCTTGCTCAATTGCGCTAGTGCCGTCATAGGTTGGATTAAACCATTGCATCCCACAAGCCGACTGCGGACCGCTGCATTGTAGGCCTGCAGCGACGGCAGAGGCATCTAGTTTTGCGATAATAGTAGGATATGTGTATGGAACGATGAGTGCTATAGTAGATAGCCAGTTGGCCATTAGTCCCTTGAAGCAAACTTGATCGCGGTTGCAGGTCAGAATCGGATCGCACGCCACTTCGTCGAGAATGTTGCCCCCGTATTGTGGTGGGAAAAATGTACTCCAAACCGTGTTTAAAAGTCCATCGACGCCGTCTTTCCATTTTGTGTCGCCTTTCGTCTAGGAAGAGAGTTAGCTTTCGCCATTTGACATCGACACGGATCGCCCTCATACATAATTATACATATATGCAGCCCCAGTGACATAAGCCCCATAATTGTAAGACCATTGCATTTTATCTTGGTCCTTGCAGTCTTTTGAAATGCGCGTCATATCGTAAATAGTCCATGTCTGGTTGTCGAAAAGGGGCGTGGTCATAGACCAATCCCAGACTGTCTCTGCCCAGTCGGCATATGTTTGGTTACCAGTGAATCGGGCCAGGCGCGCAGCGATCTGAAAGAAGGCGCCATTGGAAATTGCATTTTTGCTGTCGTAACCATGAAGAGTTGGATATAGCTGCCAACGCAGACCGCCGCCACAAGATGCTTTATCCGTTTCCCAACGAGACACAAAGTCATTAAAAGCACCCTGAGTCAGTTCAAGCCAGGATGGATGTCCCGGATTATCGGGAAATTTCTGCTCAACGGCGGTTAAGGCAGCTAAAGCCCAAAATTCTTGATCATCGTTACCCTAAATGACAATGGTTAGATCAATTGGCACAAAGATTGGAGGATTACGAAACGCTTACCAAGTAGCTACTATAGTTGGAAGGGAAAAAGTCGTTATCCTCTCCTCCTTGCCATGATAGACCGGTAGTAACTAAGTCATTGTACTGGTTATCGCCAGTCCAATGCCAGTAATTGATGAGAAAAGTGAAGAAAGCGCCACCCTCCCACCAGGTACCGTCGAACTTTCCTGGAATCAGCTTGCTATCGCGGTTATTATAGTAATTAACAGCACTTGCGGCGGCAGTTTCGGCGGCGGACTTGAGTGAGCTAGGATCGTTGGCATTGACAGTGATGGCAGTAGCAAGAGGCACGGTGAAGATCAGCTGCCCAAGCAAGAATAATGGTTTAACGAGCGACCGCATATCAACTGAATAGGACAAAGCAAACCGAAAGGCGAGGATACTAGAGGAAAGAAAAGACACGGCGTGGACTACACATTGAGCACTAAGAGTATCCTGGGATGTTAATTAAAATCACAGCGTCAAGAAAGATGGCTACCAAGGGAGGGATTGTGTAGACTCACGAACTACCTAGGTAGAGGAGTTGAAATCAACAGTGGCCGGATTAAGAAAAGGCTTTGTTCTTGTTCTTCCTCTTCTTCGTTGCCCTTTTGCTTATTCTCCGAGGTCGACACTGACGAGACAGACCGTTCCGAGACGAAGCAGGGGAGAGGAAGGCAGTCACGTCGTTACCTGCTTTCGTGACTCGGAGATGGATTAACTGATTGTCCCACCCGACGAGCAAATGCCCCAGCTGGCCGAATGCGGTTTAGCGGGTCTGCCCTCCTTGGAAGTTGACGGGGCCCACGCCTTGCGCGCGCTGGGAAATCTTCGGCAGAAGAACATTAGGACGCAGTATTTACTATTTAGTCATTTACTATTGGCCCATTGGGTGGCTACGTGTCGGAGCGCTCTTCTTTCCTGCCATGACTTGTATAATAAAGAGCAGTCGCGCATTGGCGAGGAAGGAGTTGCATGCAAGTTGAATATTCCAGGAATGCAAGTAATTCCTCGGCTAGGTATCAATTTATGTATAAGCGCACAATCAAGGTAACAGAGACTCTATTCGTGCACATCCTGGATACAATGGAAGTCAGCAAAAGCAAAGAGCAAACAAACGACATACATACGTCGTAACGACCGATCGCAGCACGGACTGTGGGGAAAGCGGGGCAGCCAAGGGAGATCATAATGCATCCAGCCAATCGTAGCTGCGACCCCCGGCGCGGCTCAAGCGCGGGCTCCACACGCGGCTCCTCTTTATGGACACTGCATGCAAGGCGGATCTACAGAGTACGTAGACGTCGTAGACTCGTAGAACAACAAGGTGCCTTAGAGAGCCAGCCAAAACAGGCATAGCTCTGTCAAACACGGCAGTGTCGTTAATTACGTGCCATCGGTGGCGATAAGCAGGAAAATGCGGTGCTTGCGGGAGCTTTGTAAATCAACGTTCTGTACTAGTGATGGGTCATGTCAGACCTGTTAGAATCCCGGATGTGGATTCTTGTAGAATGAAGGATTATTAGTTCATAAGATATGATCAATATATGAGAAAACAAGATATGAATGATTTGTAAGGAGAATTATATATATATATGTCACGGCGCTGCCGTGGATGCCTGATTCCTGCCTGATTTCCTGTCTGTGTGTGGTTTATATTTTACATACTAGTCTTTTTAGCCGTACGGTTAAGGCACCGAACGCTCCCGGCGCTACCCTTCAGTACACATACAAAATGGCATATGTTCTGATATGCCTTTGGCACGAGAAACAAGGAAATGAAGCAATAGCTGTTTGTATTGGTAGAAAGATGATCCCCTTTAGGAATCCGACCGGTTGGCGCCTTGAGTTAGGTGCCGACCGGGAATCTAACCTAATGAGGCTAGTCTAACCTATCTAGCTAGATCACGTTATGAAGGTGCGTGGCGCATCATGTTCATACCTTTCTTACTCTACACCAAGGATTTGTCTCTACTTCATCTGATGTGTACGTCTTCAATATATCATTGTTGACCTATTAACGAAGTATGTAGGAATTTAAGTAATTATATATAAGAATAACTTATGTTTTGTTTAATTACACTAATTTCCAGTCGCATTATATATAATACGTATAATTACTACTTTTCACTGTTTCGAATTGAATATTCTTATTATATTAAGTGACCTAACACCAAAATATGCATCGCGAATCAAGATTCCCACTGGATGTTGAGTAATGATGGTACGAACATATGCCATTATGTATGTGTACTGAAGGTGGGCGGCTCGCTTACATGGGCGGTTCGCTTACCGATTACGTTATAATATTTTATATAATAAAGAAATATAAAACATACTAACAAAGCCTGTTAATGTCAGGATTACGCTGACAGGCCAATAGGATGTCATGACCCAACACTATGAATCTGTACTACGGTTGGGCCCGGTAATTATGTTAGTACGATTTTAGGCGGTCAGGCCCCACACCCTCACCGCCTGTAGATCAAAAACACTGCTATTCGCCGCAGAGTGAGAATTAGCTTAGTAAGCAAATAAAACTGGCAGAATTGATTGGGGTATAACCCCTGTAAAAAAATCGTACTAACATAATTACCGGGCTCAACCATAGTACGGAGTACCCGTGCGATTGGCGGGTCCCAGGGCCTAGCATGACATCATAGTTCATACTTCTGCCGGAAACAGCGGCCCAATCGCGAACGGTGTGGTCTTGGCGCGTCCCACTGTTGACATTTCTATAAATAGCCATAGGAATACGTAGTACGTGGACTATGTAGTACGTACGTACTACTCAGGTAGTATTTGGCAGCTAAGAGATTATCCACGAGGGATCCTCGGGCATTGATTGTTATTGCGAATGAGAGATCGATGGCCAGCAATTTGATTTGATCTGGACTATTTTATTAAATCTATTGGATACCGAGTGTCACTGTTCGTCTCATAGGCACTGATGTAGCATGTCTAGCTTCGCGTCCCCGTGTCTGCAATATTCCTGAAGTCTAATTGGATTTGTACCCTGATTCTCTCCTTGCTCGCCTTTTGACAAATTAGAATCTACACCAAGTGAAACAATCCGGCAGCACCTAGAACAAAACTGAACTTAGCAAGCCTAATAGTATAAAATGAAAATCCCGGGAGAGGACGGCATTCCAACAAGTTTCTTGCAGGTGATGGGCGAACCGCTGGAGTTAGCACTAGCGGATCTCA